>FLSR01000305.1:145224-174224 GCA_900092035.1 Leuciscus waleckii | reverse complement strand
CAAGTAGTGCAATTCAACAGGCTTTTTATTTCAAAAACATTTGACATTATTTTACTTCCATACGTTCATTGATTTCAGCATTCTAATTATGCGAACATCGAGGGAATGCGCGAGCATGGGTTTCGATGCCCCCCATTGAAGAGACATTCGCGAGCCATCTCTCTCTGTGGGAAACATCGACACTAAGAGCTCCGGCTCTACCATCTAAGCCTTTGAAAACTAAATCACATTTAAATGGCAGAGCATACGCGGCAGCAGGTCAGGCTGGTGCTGCACTGCATACAATGGCTCAAGGCATACCAACCCGATCTGCTGAGAGACTTGGACCAGGGCCAGGGTCTCTCCCAAGTTGCGCCGCACCACAGACCTGGCTCTCCAGGCCACTAAGCAGACCGCCGCCCCAATCGGGAGATCGATGGCGGCTATAGTGGCCACAGAGAGACATCTGAGGGTGAACTTGGCGAGCATTGGTGAGAAAGAAAATACTTTTCTCCTAGATGCCCCAGTTTCGCCCTCTGAATTATTCGGCACATCCATCGGTGTTCAGGAAATTCAGAGAGGTGAAGGCTGCTCAGCTGCTTTCAGATCTTATATACGCGCCGGACCGGGGGCCCTTGTCCGTCTCAGCCCGAGGACCGTAGACGCTGCCAGAGGGCCTGCGTTGCCGCTCGTGCTCGTGAAAAGCAGGACCTCATGGAAGCGATTCAGTCCAGACACAAGTGTCCTGGTACTAGCAGAGGCAGATGACATCCACTCTTTCCCTTTTTGAGGGTGATTACAGCTACCCTCTTTTTCCTCCTTCCCCCTCCCTAAGCAACATCAGACCCTGAAAGGGGCTGGACCGATGATGATAATCTATTAGTCTGATGGTTCGGCTCAAGCTTTTTGTTAGCAAGCACAGCTGTTCAATATTATCTGAAATATAGCAAAAAAGATAAAGCAGCTCCCTGTAGCCTCACAGTTTTTGGCAGAGTGGTTGGCATTTCTTAGCCTCTTCTAGCTAATTTGGAGGTAGAACATAGTTAAAGGATTAGTTCACCCAAAAATGAAAATTCTGTCAGTAATTACTCACCCTCATGTTGTTCCAACCCCGTAAGACCTTCGTTCATCTTCGGTGGTCAAGAAGGCTCACCAGCGCCTTTTCTTCCTGAGGACACTGAGGAAGAATCAGCTTTCCTCCACTATCCTGGTGAACTTCTATCGCTGTGCAATAGAAAGCATCCTGACCAACTGTGCTACAGTGTGGTATGGGAGCTGTTCTGTTGCAGAGCGCAAGGCACTGCAGCGGGTGGTGAAAACTGCCCAGCGCATCACTGGGACTCCATTACCTGCCATCGAGCACATCCAGAGGAAACGCTGTCTGCATCGAGCTCGCAGCATCCTTAAGGACTCCTCTCACCCAGCCCACGAACTGTTTTCTCTCCTGCCCTCCGGCAGGCGTTTCAGGTGCCTCCGGACCAGGACCAGCAGACTAAAGAACAGTTTTTTCCCCAGAGCTGTCTCTTTATTAAACTCTAACCCTCATTGATCCCACTCCCCTCATATACTGATTGACTCTCCTCTCCCTCCTCACACCTGCCTCCATTTTGTTATTTGCAATACTATAATGTTCATTTGCACTGCTGACTGTTATTATAGTAACAACTGTTTACATATGCATCTTGCACTACTACCTTGACTGGACTATGCTCAATTTGCACTGCCGACTGTTTATTTACAGTACCGACTGTTTACATATACATTTGCAATACCGTACTTTAACTGTAATATGCAATTACTTTCCACTGCACTTTCACTCGGATAGCTTCTGTCCAAACTTTATTTGCACTACTTTAAATCCATTGTTATACTGCTCATTTTTAGCCTAACGTATACATATATCTATTTGTAAAATTCTGTTTATAGTAATAGCCATCTGTATATTATGCTCACATTCTGTTTATAGTAACAGCCATCTGTATATATATTCATAGTACATATCTATCTGTAAAATTCTGTTTATAGTAACAGCCATCTGTATATTATATTCAGTACATATCTAGCTGTAAATTCTGTTCACAGTAATAGTTATCTGTATATTATATTCATAGGACAAATCTACCTGTAAATTTTTGTTTATAATAGTATTCAACTCTATATTTATTCAGTACATATCCATGTTCTGCACTTATGGAACCACTGTATATCCTGCACTTGCTGCTATTGCACTTCTGGTTAGACCTAAACTGCATTTCGTTGCCTTGTACCTGTACTTGTGTAATGACAATAAAGTTGAATCTAATCATCTAATCTAATCTTTGCAGGTAGAGTTAGAGAATGAGCCTCTCTCTCTCAATAACAGAGAGCTGTCTTAGACCCTTTGCTCTTTGAGCTCTGTGTTGGGTGTATCTAAGCTTAGCTGTTTTCCCCATGGGTTTGTTTGTAACAACTAGAGACCACATTGGCTTGAGTGTGGTAGGCCTCCTTTTCTTAGAGTCATCCTGCTGAGGCCTCCGCTCCCCAGAGCCTCGTGGGGCCTCAATCTGTCTCTGGATTAGAGACTGTGGTCAGGTTCACTCTTGAGAAAGCGCTCATAGAGCTGAATAGATGTTTGTTGACACTGACATTCTCAGGTTTAGCTAATTGTTACTCCTCTCGTTTAGAGGTCGTTATGCAGAGTATGTTGCTCCAAGAGTTTCTAGTATAAGCCCGAACATATGCCCAAGACATTCTCAGGTGTTAGGCTCACAGCTTCAGCACTCCCCTTGAAAAATGGTTGCTTGCTGAATGTGTCTCTCCTGGAGCTAGTTGGCTATGTCATGAACTTCTTTTCAGGCATATTGTTGTCTTAACAGATGCCTCCAACACCACGTGTGCAACAGGCATGCTGCCTCAGTCTCCTGGACAGGACCTCGACTACAGTGGCAGTCAATTATCTCGAGATATCAATTATCTTGAGTTTCTAGCAATATTCCTTGCCCTGTGCCAGTTCTGACCGTTGCTGCAGGGAAAGCATGTACTGGTCCGGACGGACAACACATTTACTGTTGTGTACATCAACCGTCAAGGAGGTCTACGCTCCCGTCGCATGTCGCAACTCGCACGCCATCTCCTCCTCTGGAATCAGATGCGACTCAAGTCACTTCGTGCCATTTACATTCTGGGTGAGCTCAATCGTGCAGCACGACAGCGCACACTCCCGGGAGAGTGGAGACTCCACCCCCAGATGGTCCAGCTGATTTGGAGATGCTTCGAAGCCGCACAGGTAGACCTGTTTGCCTCTCTATATCACTATATGGCACCCGTGTCCAGACCTCTGGAACCTCCACATGTGATCTCTGGACGGAATATAGAGGACTTACCTACCCCCCCCATCAGGTCATCAGGTTCCAGAAAGGCGCGCCTCAACCTCGCCTCATCCCCAATTGGGACCTCTCTCTGGTCTTAACAGCCCTACAGAGAGCTCCATTTAAAGCCTTTGCAGTCAGTTGATGTTAAGATCCTGTCTCTTAAGACAGCGCTAAGAGCTGCAGGTGTCTTCAGTCAACGAAACGTACCAGGAATTCAGGCCGCCGGACCCTCACATAATCCTGAGACCCCAGCCTGGATATGTGCCCAAAGTTTTCACCACTCCTTCAGGGACCAGGTGCTGTACTGCCCTGTCCTTTTTCCACCCTAACAGATTTAGTAGTGGAAGGCGCAGCGATTGTGCATTTTTCTTATGGATCCCAATACGCCAGTCACCGACATAATGTCGAACGTTACTGACTGAGAGGGAACGTCTAGGTTACCTATCGGCTCCTCGGTGAGTGAGTCCCGCACGCTTCCTTATATACCCACACGGCAGGGCATGATTTGCGTCCATTGACAAATGTCCATTGGTTTGTTCTGTACCACTTGAAGGTGATTGGGCTCTCAGGCGAGATCTCAATATGTCACTGACCGTAAAATCACTGACATAACGTCGAACGTGACTGACTGATAGACGAGCCTGAATAATTCACTCTTCCACTTCTTCTGAATCAGTTTCTTCTTCAAACATATATGGCTGAATTAAACCAGTATTTCCAGAGTTTACTAAAGTAAAGCTGACCAAGTGAATCTTGTGTGATTTAGCGGAAGCAGGGCTAATTTGCATATGAATGGATCTGCATATACTAAATAAAACAAGAGTGAAGAGTTACATTCAAGCTATTTTAAGGTATGAAGACATTTTTTCAAAGATGAGTTTTAAGTGATAAAATGATTGACTACAGGGGGGCTTTAAGGAACTGTGGACTCATGCGTCACATAGTGACTGTGGTCAGACCTGGCCACACTGGGACTCTGCCCTGCAGCCAGCAGGATCGGCTCTGTGTTGATGAGAAGCGCCCAGCAGGGGAAACAGGCCAATAGGAGGATGAGAATCCCTCTCTGCAGTATCACACCCACCCGCTTCAGATTATTACCCCCAAACGTCTGCAGGACACAATTCACTTCAAATGACACCTGAGCACAAATGACACTCACATTACTGAACACTGACTTTCATACCTGAGAGATGAGTGTATCGCATGTAGACGCCAATCCAGATCCGATGGAGATGCCGGACACATTAATAACCTGTGAGCAAAAAGGACGTATTTACAGGCAAGGCAATTGGTGTTTTAATGCACGCCAATATAATACAGTTATTTAGTGAACTCACAGCAATAGCCAGAGCCACACCGCCAGTTCAGTTTTCCCCAAGTGTCACAGAACACAGTGCTGATGAAGCTGATCAGAAAGATCATCAGCTGAGATATAAACTGTATTAAGAGGAGAAACATTTTCAGGTTCCGATAGATATTTCCCCTTCTTGAGAAATTAAATAAACTGATCATGTCATGTTCTTCAGATAAAATGGACTAATGAAATATCTTATTAACTCATAAGTGATCAAATATTTATTTTATATATATATGAACAAATTTTGTATTAAACTTTGCGACTTAGATTGCATTCAGATACATGAAATGGCAGATGTATTAAGAACATTCTAATGGTCATATCTGATTCATTTCCAAATTGAAAATATAGTTTTGCCAAAACTATTAGGGATGAGCACAAATGTTTTGATTGTTTAGCATTGAGGCAAAAATTAAAGGTTAAAGCTTATTATTATATTAAAAAACAAAGGTTAGAAGTCAAAAAAAAAAAAAAAAAGCTAATTGAAATATTCATATCAAATCCGAATTTATTTTTGCTATTTTGTTCATTTGTCACTTGTTTACTGACAATGATTTTGCAATAAAAAAATAAAAAAAATTCAACAATTTTAAATTTACCTTCATAAATCAATTCACACGATTCAAACTTACCACTGGTCCAGCCAGCTTCCCTTGCTCTACAATTTCTTCTTTATATTTCACTGGTAACAAACTCCGAAGTTTCTTTCGACACCCTCCACAAACAACCTGTGAACTCGACGTTGACTGATCATCATCACTTTTCTCCTGTTTTGAGTCTCCGTTTATCTGACTTACTGTGGTAATACTGTCCATTTTCGTTATTCCTGAAGTCTTTAATTCCCACAATGCAGCTTATATTTAGTTACAGTACTGGAATCTGCATAAAAGACATTGCACTAAATGTCCATTGCAAGGAGACGTGTTGGTTGATCTCAAAGGGAGACACTTAGTAAACTGTCTTAGTAAGTTTAGCCCTGCCTGTTGCTGTTCTCCACAAGGTCATTACATAAACAGAAGTCATTTGTGCTCAGATTTTTATTGTTCAAGTAAACAACACAAAATAAATAGCATATTTAATATATTGTCACAGGTCGGAGTGGGCCAAGCCAGACTGCGCTCACCCCTAAACCACTGTCACCCAGAGGAGCGGATCAAGGAGGAGGCAAGAGGCAGGAGTAAAAGGAATGGCAACTTTATTTTCTATTAAAAAGCAATTAAGAAATCCTAATCTAAAATTCCTTGTCTCCTTCTTCCCAGGAACCCGGAACAGCACCGCCGCGGGTATGGACCGGCGAGAATCTCAGGTGAGGATCACAGGTGAGTAAGGATATCAAGGCTCACTTCCTTCACGGACTGGTGTCAGACTCCCAGTGGGAAAGCGGTAGACAGGTAAGTATCACAGGTGAGTAGAGGGATCACGGCTCACTTCCTCGCAAACTGGTGCCAGACTCACAGTGGGAGAGCAGTAGACAGGTGAGTATCGCAGGTGAGTAGAGGGTTCAAAGTGCACTTCCTTTCCAGACTGGTGCCAGACTCGCAGTGCAATACACGGCTCTCACGTGGGTTGCAGGGGACAGATAACTTCACTCCGTGCAGTTGGACTTCAAGGCTGCAGCAGACTCCAAGTCACCGACAGAGCAGAGCTTTCTCTAGAACAGACAGGATCAACTTCAACAGCAATACACGGCTCTCACGTGGGTTGCAGGGGACAGATAACTTCACACCATGCAGATGGACTTCAGGGCTGCAGCAGACTCCAAGTCACAGACAGAGCAGAGCTTTCTCTAGAACAGACAGAATCAACTTCAACAGCAATACACAGCTCTCACGTGGGTTGCAGGGGACAGATAACTTCACACCGTGCAGTTGGGCTTAGGACTGCAACAGGCTCAACGTCGCAGGCTGAGCGGGGCTTCTCTAGGACAGACAGAATCAACTTCAACAGCAATACACAGTTCTCAAATGGGGTGATGTGATCTCGCAGAGGTTCTTCTTTCTAGACACCGCACATAGATGTAAGCAATCTCACTCAGCTCTCACGGTAGATAGTAGACCCCCAGGACGCATGGGCGGTTGCACAGCAAAAAAAATATTCTTCCACACACACACAGCAATCCAACTCCAAGCATGCAATCGTGAGGGGAAACGTCAACTTAAACACTGCAACTTCACTCTTCTAGTGCGCATAAGGCCAGCACTCACCCGCAAGTCCTGGTCTACCGCACTGATGATCGCCAGGGGCGGACAGAACACTCGAGAGATTTTTCCTCGCGGTCACAGACGGACCTCAACTCGCTGAACTCCAATCGGGGAGAGGAGGTGAGAGATCGACAAAGAATCAGTATTTCACTCGGTGAAGGGTGTACACATGCTCCAAACACTTCAATCCAATACCCAATTCAGTGGAGAACACAATGCAATTATGAGATTCAGTTTGTTAACTACTCATCTCTCTCTTCTCCAGCTCAGTCAGCGCGTTTTATTCCTCTGGGCCGTCCTCGCGTCCTCTCAAACAACGCTCCTCTTCCTTCAAGACAACCCCCAACTGCAGTGCCCATAACCATTCCCCACGAGAGAGGGACCACCAACGTTCGGGGGGAGGACAATCCAGATCAACAGGGCAGAAGAACAACACAGCACCACAGCATGGCACAGTTCTTTTTTCAGCCTTCTCCTCCTCGTGTGTTTTATCCTCTCTAAAAGCGGGAGTGGCCTTAATCCGACGCTCAGAGTGAAGTCCCTACACCTGTCGCCAATCTGCCGTTTAGTTGTCATGACGACCAACACTCATACAGATCTGGAGCTGTTTGTCACCCCGTGACAATATTAAATAATAATAACATAACAATTATCGCTATTATTATTTCATTATGTGTCATTAGAAAAATTACTGAATGCATCTTATGAAATACAGATTTCAAAACAATGAATATCTGTGTAGGCGTATCAAATCTGACTCATCGGAAACACTTTCACTCAGTTAAATCAACTTCAGATCAGTCACACGGTAACCTTCTGTCTGGTCAGATATTAAAAACGGTTACATATTAATCCTGGGCCAGTGTCTGGGACTAAGCTGACAACGATTTGTAAAATTAGTGAACAATTGAGTAAGTAAATGTATAAATATGGTAGATGAAAGTCAAATTTTTGAGGGGGTCATGAAATTGACAGAGAAAATTATGAGAGGGGATCAGAATCACACAACATGTAGTCGTTATCCCTAAATGAACAAGTTGATAACAGTCCAGATGGCCTTATGCAGTGGCTTTATTTTAAGTAGAAAAACTTGTTTTTGTTTTGTACTAGAATAGGATTTCATGCTTGACTATTCAAAAAATGCATTGCTGTATTCTAAGTTCGTCTGCGTATAGACCTTATGCGCCAGAGAAACGAGGGCACCGCCATCTTTAGAATATTGTCTTTGAACTTCCGTTTTTGCAGTCGCTCTGTATATTTCTATGGCATAGCTGTCCAGAAGTAATTAGCTTTTGAAGTGGATTTAATTAATGTAAAGTTAACGAAAGTTATCATAAGGATTGTAATGTTTAAAGCAGATGTCTTACATGTCAGTAGACCGTGATATTTTAAAACGAGCCGTTCGTTCATAAATACGCTAGATCGCTGTGCAAATACAGACCGGAAGTCAAAAGACAACAAGCGCAGCGCTGAAAAGGGGTGGGGCTACATAAGGTCAACAAAAGGGTTTTGTAACTGGGGTGGAAAAATAGGCTACTAAAGGTCTCACGCTACTAAAGCAGGTCTTCTTCATCTTCTTTAGAAAAGTCTTTGTCAGCGCAGCTTAACCAGGTCTCGCCCTTGCATTTTCTGTGGGCAGTGATTATTTTAATCAGTGACATTGACTTCACAAGATCCGAAAAAAATATAGTCCCAACAGTTTAATGTAGTTCTTGAAAAGTGTTTTGTCTTAAAGAGATAGTTCACCCAAAAATGTAAATTAACACATAATTTACACGCCCTCAAGCCATCCTAGGTGTATATTACTTTCTTCTTTCAGCCAAACACAATCAGAGTTATATTAAAGAATATCATTGCTCTTCCAAGCTTTGAGTTCTTTATAACTCATAATTGCTTTATTATCTCACAACTGCGATAAATAAAGTTAGAATTGTGAGATACAAACTCGCAATTGTGAGAAAAAAACACACACAATTGTGAGATAAAATGTCACAATTATCTTTTTTATTTTTAATTCCGTGGCAGAAACGAGCTTCCAGTAACAACCGCAATACTGACAATAAATAAAAAATACATGTCAAGTAACCGTTACAGCTTGTCGCTTATTTTATTCTTGAAATTCAATAAAACTTTCACAATGCCAGTGTGATACAATTAACACAACTAATATCAGAGACCTCAAAAAGGCTGCGTTGAATTAAAAAATACATAGAAAAATAAATAAAACAATCATCTACCTCTAAAATATTATTAACTTTGCATAGGCACTGGTGGATTTTTTTTATTTAATTTGCATTGAAGACAAAGCTCTGTATTTATTATGCTCATCTGAGAAATTTAATGAGCACTTCACTTAACACAATCCCTCCAGCTAGGATAAGGAGCATAAGAAAACCGCTAGTCCTGACGAACAACCAGCTGTTTGGTGGTCAAAACCGCCCCAACTGTGACCTTTGTGCCAGCGTCTGTTATTCCTCCTTCTCCATTACTGAGTCCTTCCAGGTCTGTGCTGGCATCTCTCTGGCCTTCTTCAGTGTGCTGGGACTCTTCTGGCACTTCTATACAATAATTGGTCAAAATAAAGGAAAATTCATGAAAGAATGTTTTTTTTTGTTCATCATTAAGGTCATCATATACCACGGACAGAGTACCTTCTGTGCAGCCCTTATTTTCCATAGCGAACAATTCATCTTTGGTCTCAGGGGCTTGTACACCTGCTCTGATCAAGGCCTGAAAATAAGAAGATACAGACTAAAATAATCATCTGTACAAATCAACTATGGATGAGGAAAAATGGCCCACCTCTTGAGTAGCCTTTTTCCAGTCCAGTTTGCAAATGAGGATAATGAAGAACAATGACTGTAGGAAGACACACCCAAAAAACCCAATCCACAGACCTAAAAACAGAGAAAAGGCGTGAGGAGATTGATGGACTTGTTCAGTGGGGCACTTGAGTTTTAACCCTCTGGTGCTCCTAACATTTGGGTCACATTTGAACTCCTAAGTTGTGTATGTAACTCTTTTTCTCAATGAAATGAATGCGCTATTTCTGTTTACAGAGATTTTTTTAAATTGACTATTTCATAAGACCACTTAGCCTTTTTGAATCATGTCATTTTTTTTTGATCACTTGGCAAGTTCCACAAAATTTTGTAATTTTTAAGTAAACAATTTTTTGGTCAAAAGTGGCAGAGTAGCATCAGAGGGTTAATAAAGTGTTTTGGTTATTCCAGCAAAGCTGCTGAGAATGTTTTATTTCACCACATGTTTGCAAGTCACCTACCAACTATGCCCATGCTGAGAGCAAACATCAGTGACACTCCTATTGGTAATCCCACAAAATAATATCCCACAATGTTACAAAGAGCACCAAGCAGCTGCTTTCCTGCACCTCTGATAATGCCACCTGAATGCCCTTCAGACAGAAAACAAACCTTAGTTTGACTATTATCAAGAGGACACTGTCAGACATTCACAATATCTGAAGTGATCTGAAAGACTGAAAGCACCTCACAGACATCAAAATATCACCAAAGACACTTGTATTTGTTAAAAAGGAATAAAAAAATATCTTTGTTTTGCTTTTCACCAAAATATTAAAAAACCTTTACAAAATATAATTAGATTTATGCTTAAAACAAGAAAAAAACAATATACCAGTGGGGTTATATGTATTAAGAAACTAGAGAATTGATCTGGAATCAAGTTTATGCAATTTTGCTTCTCAAAGTAAATGTATATTTACAGACAATCAGATATTTGTACAAGAAAATTATCTTAAATTATCTTTTTTTTTCTTTTCTAATGCAGATAATAGTTAAAAATAAAAACTCTTACCGCAGTGGCATCAAATAGATGAAAGAAGCCATACATGATCATGACGTCTGATACTCTTAAAACAATCTCCCTGTGTGAGAGAGAGAAATAACTATTTTATTTGTATTCTTTACTAGAGCTGCCGTTAAAGTTTCTCCCGTTCAATAAGTGAATTTTTGTAAATACCAAATACCCAATTTAAAATGTTGTATTGCTTTTAAGCAAAGTAGATCTACTTTGTAGATACTTACTCTTCCGTGGTAAATATGTATCCAATAACATCTTTGGTACTTCCAAACATGGTTGCAACCACACAAGAAACAAGTACTAGAAAAAACACACCAGGGAAACCAAATAACACTTAACTTTACAATGATAATAAAACATAGTCATAAGTGAGATTTTTATAATTAATAATGCATGCAAAAATTTGTAGACGCTATTAAGCATCTTATAGCAAAGCTCTTGATGAATAGATCACATACGTCCACAGACTAAAGACACTTTGGCGGACAGCTTTGCTTGTTCGGCGTTTCCAGCTCCAAGAGCATTTCCCACCCTCACACTGGCTGCCACTGCAAATCCCAGTGGAAACTGAAAAATGAGGATTTACATTAATGTAAAGAACATAATTTAATGACAACAACCTACTTTAACTGAAGGATTCAAATATAATTTATCACAGATTTTGTTGTTCCTGGAGCCATTTTACTTTTGATATTACTCACCGTTATTTCAAAAGCAATTATTTCTGTTGGTTTTTTTGGTCGCACTTACTATGAAAACTTTACATGCATTTTAGATATTTCCAAGACTACATTTAATAATCTCAATTATGGGATGGATTAAGGCTGTGGCTGCTTAGTCTCACCTAAAAAAAAAAGTGCACCACACAGCTGCATTCCTGTGCAAGTTCTTCATATACAAATATGCAAGATTACTACTATCAAGATCTAATACTTTGAGTATGTTTTGAATGTATATATATATTAGAGTGAGTTGTTTTAGAAAATGTATTTGGAAATAAAAGGCTGATGTGTTTAGTTACAATGTGTGATTTGGTTTTCACCACCCGTGCAGAGACTAACAAAATACTATTTGCTAATGGAAAATGAGACTAAGTACTGAATGTAGAATAACAGAAATGTACCATATTAGTTACAAAGTTCTGTCAACAGGTTCCAATTTCAGTTTATCTTTTGTATAAATGTAATGCTAATATCTTGACCTGTTGACCTGCAAACAGCTGGTGCTGCTGGGTCTGAGAAGATCCTGAAACCCCAACAAGTGTACAGTTTTGTTTTTGTTACAAGTTAGACCGAATGACCTTCGTAAACCTACCATATATGCAATAGTGGCCAGCTCATACACAACAGACTGGGCTCCCAGTTCGGCCTCACTGATGAGCCCTACATTGAAAAAATACAATACATGAAGATCACAAATATAATTCATGCCACAAGGCAAATTGAATTACATAAAAACACAGGAAGTTTGCAAACCCGCCAGGAATCCACCAATCTCATATGTCCACCACTCCACACAAAGCATGAGCATGCTGGGAAGAGCCAAGCGAATGAATTCGCCCCATTCCTGCAGACAGTCAAGAGACCAGCCTAATGTGAGACAGAGATGGGATCAGCAAGAAAGAATGACAGTTTCAACATTGACTATCTATGAAGGCAGAATGTTATAAAATTAACCATGACTCATCGAAACATTTCAGTGAACTCTCCTCTACACTATCTTAAAGAGTCACATAGTAAACTACTTTCTGGTCACATATTAATAAAGAAAACAGCATGCTTTGCACCAGGACATAAAACTGTTAAATATTGCTCCTGTAAGTGATGTAAGCATCTTTTAAATAATTATACAACGCTAAAACAATTTTCAAATAAAGAAAAGTTGTGTAATTCATGGAATCAAAAAAATTTAATTATAGTAACATTTAAATATTCAAGCAACATCCATATCCAATTAAAACTTTTAGTGAAAAGACTTTGGTTAAAATACATTTACCAGACATTCCTTGAATGTTTTAAGGTTTTAATGTAATTTTGTTATTGCACAAGTTTTTGTGTCTCAGAATATAAACAGTACACCCTCTTGAAAACCTAGGGTTCTGGTGTTGACGTAGATAGACACTCACCATCCCAGGTGGCTTCATGCAAGCCCTTCCAGCGGATGTAGACATAGAGAAACACAGCCAATGAATACTGGGAAATGGTGTTTGCAGCAGCAGATCCACTGTTAGTAAGAAAGAATGACTCCATGGAGTCATTTGGACCTTTAATTATTTTTAAGCCTTGAGTTCTCTAAAAAAAATTACAAAAAACTAAAGGTGTGTCCCAATTTGCATACTTATGCACTTTAAGCCATTTTGTAGTATAAATAGTGCAAGTAGTGTTTTCAGACCGATCCAAACTGTCACAGTTTTCCTTACATTGTGGCTATCAGACTCCAAAGCTGGATGACAAAATTACATTTTTAACTTCACATATTAGATGGTACATTGCAGGAGTGTATAGTATGTCATTTGGGACACAACATAAGATCCTATGAAATGTGATAAACCGAATCTAGACAGGGTCTTACGGCACACCAAGATCTAGCAGATGAAGGAAGATGTAGTTTATTAAAGCGTTGAGGATGTTCCTGCTACTCCTGTGTGACCTGAGGCCAAATAATACCCTAAACAAATATACAAACAAAAACAGACCCTTGTATATGATATTTATGAAAAATAAGCTCAGGGAAAATAATAATGGAGACACATTGCTTGGGTTTACCTGATTTTGAAGATACCTTCCCTGCAGCTGATACATAAAGGCAGCCTGAAAAAAAAAAAAAGATATATATATATTTAAAGTTATTACCTAGAATAGTTATTTTTACTGTATAGTTACTTATAGTTACATACAGTGAATACATTTCATATTTAATGTGTCACTCACAGGCAGAGCAGGCATGAATATTTTTACATAGAGTTGTGACAGACTGTTGAGAGAGAAAGAGAGAGAGAGGGGGGGGGGGAGACAAACAATCACACACAGTTAAAGGAACACCACAGACACTGGCTTTAGGTCCATGTGACTGCCACATGTCCAAATTATATGACATCATGTTATTTCACAATACTTAGATAATTTACTTCTATGTTCACTTGCATTCACAATATGTTTACAAAAGATTTTATCAGCAGATTCAAGTAAGTTTTGCTAAACAGAACCATAACTTAATGTGTGTTGAATGCGTCAGACCTGGCCACACTGGGACTCTGCCGGACAGCCAGCAGGATCGGCTCTGTGTTGATGAGAAGCGCCCAGCAGGGGAAACAGGCCAATAGGAGGATGAGAATCCCTCTCTGCAGTATCACACCCACCCGCTTCAGATTATTACCCCCAAACGTCTGCAGGACACAATTCACTTCAAATGACACCTGAGCACAAATGACACTCACATTACTGAACATTGACTTTCATACCTGAGAGATGAGTGTATCGCATGCAGACGCCAATCCAGATCCGATGGAGATGCCGGACACATTAATAACCTGTGAGCAAAAAGGACATTTATAAAGGCGATGGGGGTTTTAATGAATGCCACTATAATGAAGTTATTTTATGAACTCACAGCAATAGCCAGAGCCACACCGGCCAGTTCAGTTTTCCCCAAGTTCCACAGAACACATGCTGATGAAACTGATCAGAAAGATCATCAGCTGAGATATAAACTGCAAAAAAGGGGAAACGATATCAGGATCAAATAAAAGCCACAAGACATTTTTTTTTCTCTCAGCTACAATATTGTATGTTTGATTTGTCATGTACAATATTCTTGAGAAAAACCTGACTAAAGAACTAAGACAAGTTGACAATTAATTATTTTAGATTATTCTGCAAGACTAAACATATTAAGAGACATTCAACTACGTTTTGGTGCAACTTCCAGATTTTTTTCTCAGAAAGTGTGTCAATAATTATAGGTCAAATATCCCCATCAACCAGAAAATAAAGTTTATTTTAAAGATTCATAATCATGTGTTCATGTTCTCTACTAAATCAAAGGTGTCCATTTTTCTTTTTCTATTGTCAATCAACAGTGAATAAAATCATCACGATATTTGGTTATGATTGCTATAAACAAAGTTTAAAATGCTTCATAAATCAATTCACACTTTTCAAACTTACCACAGGTCCAGCCAGTTTTAGCAGCTCTACAATTTCTTCTTTATAATTCACTGGTAACAAACTCCGAAGTTTCTTTCGACACCCTCCACAAACAACCTGTGAACTCGACGTTGACTGGGCATCATCACTTTTCTCCTGTTTTGAGTCTCCGTTTATCTGACTCACTGTGGTACCGGTAATACTGTCCATTTTCGTTATTCTTTAATTCCCACAATGCAGCTTATATTTAGTTACAGTACCGGACTACATCTGCATAAAAGACATTGCGCTTATGTCCATTGCAGGGAGACGTCTGGGTGGATCTCAAAGGGAGACACTTAGTAAGCTGTCTAGTAGTAAGTTTAGCCCTGCCTGTTGCTGTACTCCACGAGGTCATTACATAAACAGAAGTCACTTTGTGCGCGCGTCAGGTTTCATTAAAGGAACCCCAGCATTCAAGCAGAAAAGTCAATAGCGACAACATAAGCTGTGGAACTTTACTCGTATCTTTTTAAATGTGCTGTAAAGCCTTTAACAATGTCCTGAAGTTAATGAGTCATGAGAGATTCAGCTCAACATACTGCTGATTTGTGCTTACACAAGCCATTTTCTTACCAGCTAAGGCCATGTTGAGAGCAAACATCAGGGAAACTCTGTTGCGGAATCCCACAAAATAGTATCAATATGATACAATTTTCACAATTTTGAAAAAAAGAGAAAAATTAACAAATACCTTTATTTTTACATAAATTTGTTTTGCCAAAATGTTTATTCTTTTATATTTACAGCTTTTGGGGTAAGATGCCCCCTTAAGAACAATGTGGATTTACTTTTAAATCGTAACCTATTTAGATATAAGTTTAGCATGTGCTAGATGATGATGCATCAGCCAATGTGTTATTAAATGAATAGAAACATTTGATGAATTGGTAACCTGTTATAGCACAAAATGTCAAATATTAAAAGAGGGGTAACATTGTTGCTAATTTAGGAGATATCCAGAAGAAGTTTTAGTTTACACTTTATGCTTTGAGCAGTTAATGAAGTAGGTGAGATATATGTTAAGTGGTCTCAGTTCAGTTAGAGCAGAAGAAGCATTATTTTTCTTTCAGAGTGACCAGCAGTTGCAGTGTTTATTGATCAAGATTAGCAGCTGTTGCTAGTAAGGAGGTATAACTGCACTTCACAGACTTCTAAGGTCTAAGATCTGTTACTTGTTCATTTAGGAGCTAATTTAGGAGCTACCCAGTGAAAGTTCCAGTTTACATGCATCCTTGCTCAATAAAAGTATTAATTTCTTTATAATTTTTTCTTAAAGTACAAATGTAGTCAATACTTATATCCTTTAAAACTCATCTTTGATCAACAAAATTTCCCCCCCCCCCCATGCCTTAAATAGCTTGAATGTAACTCTACACCTTTGCTTCATTTAGGCATGCAGAACCATTAATATGCAAATTAGCCCCGCCTGCATTCAATTACACAAGATCATACCGGATCCACTCGCTCAACTTTACTGTAGTAAACGGTACACACTGGCAAGTGGAAAAACTGGTTTAATTCAGCCATATTTGAAGCAGAAACTGATTAGAAGAAGAGGGGAGTGAATTATACAGGCTCATCTACAAGTCGATGTATCGGGTAAGGTAATGTGTTTTATGCAGTGTTGGACAGTATAGCGTCACTACTAAGGTAATGTGTTTTATGCAGTGTTGGGCAGTAGCACTAGTTTCAAATCACGTTTTTGAGACTGTTGTTTGTTTCACTGCAGTATTAAAGAGAAAACACTCAGCAATGGTGTTGTCCTTGCACAAATTTGCTCTTGGTTTGTCTTAAAGCAAATTAAAAACACCACACAGACATATAAACAACATTAAAACTTGATTTTCACCACAGGGGGTCTTTATTGAAGTAGGTGGACTGCGAAGCTGTGAAGCAATTTGTGAAGCAGCAGGCCTACATAAGTTTCAAACAATACTGCAGCGGCAGCGTAAGAGGCAGCTCTCGTGTTCAGCCCTCCCCATGTGAAGACCTACTCTGGTAAAAACCTGGCACTCTACCTGCATGACTCCACCAAGTAAGGACACAGACAAGGCACAACACGCTGCTCTAAGTATCCCTATCTTTCTGTTACCACTTCTCTCATTACTCTTACCATGTGCCACTAGTTCATTTCTGCTATCCATCGCACACGTCCGCACACACCAACACTCAAAACAATGATATGTTGGCTTTAATTAACTTTTTTATATCAACAGGTTCCACATAACTGGGTTACGTTAAACAAACATAATTTGTTCTTGTAACTTCAACATCATGGAATTAAGTCATTTTAAGCGATCCATTTAAGTGAATTTTTAAAGGCTCCCTGATATGATTCAGTTATTCATAATTATATATTCAGCCATCCATTTTGATTTAATTTATTTTAGTGACATACAATTGAAACAACTATATTTAGCTGTTTGCTAGCAGAACATATTCACATCTTAAATGCTAAGATGTGCATGCTCCTTTCAGCCAAAGCTGTTGAAAATAACTGAATCAGTCAACAACCTGACAAAATGCTCCACTCTTCTCCACAATGGTAACTCCATTTAAATGGTTCTAAAATTCCAATGAATTGAACATTAAACACAATTACACAATATCAGGTCTTCCCCTTTTCTAATTTTCTCAAAAAAACATAAAATAACACTTAATTTTAACATTTATTCTCTCTTAATTCAGCCATATGCAAAGCATGCAGAGAACTAACAAGTTTCAGTTTATGCAACACAAATCATTAATGTAATCCAACACAAACGGATTAAGTAAACTTAAATTTTACACATATTTAAGCAGATTGAACACAATCAAATTAATTTAGGACAAAATGTATAGCAAATGTGTTGCTTAAGCTCATTTTAATTAAGCAATTTGAACAAGCAGCAAAAATATATTTTTTTCAGTGAAGGCTTTAACGTTCCTTGGCCACTTATTCTCCTCAGCCTGTTACCCTTTCTGTTCGACAGTGGAACTATAGTTCTGCTGTCAACAAAGCTAACTTCATTCCAGCCTTTGCCAGTAAGTCAAAACTTAACATATTGGCTTTTACTGAAACATGGATCACGCTACTCCGTCAGCCCTCTCCACTAGCTTCACTTTCTCCCACACACCTCGTCCAACTGGGCAGGGTGGGAGAACAGGTCTTCTCATTTCCACCAACTGGAAATTCTGTCCTATCTCTTCTCCCTGCAAGTACACCTCATTTGAACATTATGCCATCACTGTCACTAATCCGGCCAAACTTTGACTTGTCGCCATATAGATCCACTAGGTCAATTGCAACTTCCTAATGTGCCTCTAATTCAATTTTAGTTATTTATTTATATTTATGTCTGATAATTTAGCCTATATTTTATTCATTTGAACAATATTTGTTAAGTTATAATGTTACCAAACAACACGCGTGTCTCTTTTTAGCACCCATAAGATAACAAAATAGCTGATGGAAGGAAATACCCTGAAAACATAAAAAAAAAATTTTTTTAAAACATTGGCAGAATGAAGAACAACAGAAAAATATTTAATATTTTCATATCAGTTTACATGCTAATATCTTGTCCCACTGTCCAGTTGGTGCTGTTTGTGTTGATATTGAAGCAGTGTAGGTGTTCGGTTTACATGGTAAAGGT
Organism: Leuciscus waleckii; assembly: GCA_900092035.1. NCBI lineage: Eukaryota > Metazoa > Chordata > Actinopteri > Cypriniformes > Leuciscidae > Leuciscus > Leuciscus waleckii. The sequence goes on along the minus strand of FLSR01000305.1, from coordinate 155,672 downwards.
CATGAAAACAGGCATGTGTGGAAAACATTGGTGGTATTACCATATAAATCATACTGGCTACTTGATACAATACGAAATACACAAAATACCACAAAACCAGTCACACATGTATTTAAGACATGAATATATTTTTTAAAATAAAATAAAAAACCTGCCAGGAATCCAACAATCTCATACAACCACCACACAACACAAAGCATGAGGTACTGGGAAAGGCCAGGCGAATGAATGGACAGAAATCTAATGGTGTGTGAGACAGAGAATAGCAATTACATTTACAAACTGCAAACTGCATTAACAAACAATGGCTGATTGCACTATATAACTGCACGACATGGTCATGTTTTATTAACATGGCAGAGCCCATGAGGGGGTGAAACTCTCCAAGTAAAATAAGCTTATAGAAAGCTGTCAGTGTACATCATTCTCAAAGGTGTTTAAAAAAATTAGTGCACGTATAAATCTAATTTATTCTATATTTCACCTTAAAGGTAGGGTAGGCAATTTGTTTTATGAACACTTTTTGTTATTCTGGTTGAAACCATAGACAGTATATAAACTGGACACAGCGACCCCATTGGATTCAACGGAGACAAGTGAAGTCAATTAGAAGCTCTCACTTCCTGGGGGTCGAGCGTACTGCGCAGGCTAATCAATGGCGGCGCCCGGGGAAGCTTCAAAATAATATGAAACCCTGCCCCCATGGTTGAAACTCTCTTCACATCCTGATATCAATCAATAATAGAAGTGAAAAATAAACATATTTTCTGTGGAAGTCTCAGAACCTAAAAATGTTCGTCCAATCATTGCATTCGGTCCGAATGCAGCAGTCAGGTTGCTAAAAGTAGAGATCTGTAAGTTGTTTATGTTTATTATTATTGTAATCTTATGTGGTTTGAAACATGAGGTAATTTAACGCCGCCTCTCGCTTTGCAGACTCTGCTCTGACTGTGTGCGTTCATGTGTTTTGAAGGAGGCTGACTTTAAGACACTCTGAAGAGCGAGTGGGATCTCATGCTTTCAAAGCTAATTTACTATTGCTAGCCTCTCCACAATTGTCTACCCTATCTTTATTTTTTATTTTTTTTACAATTGCTTGGACACATTCTTATTTCTTATATTCTTACGTATACTTATAGGTCACTTTTTCAAAACTCTTTACAGGGTTCTCATAACCAACTTGTAACTTGGCACAGCAGTCAATTTCACATTCAAAAGCCACAACATACCAAAATAACACTTCATTCATGTTTCAAATCAACTTATTATTAAGGAAGTCAGCCAAAAAACACACTTTGCCACTCATAAAACAATGACCCTAAAAATACTAACAACATTTAGCATTACCTACATTGTTTTCGGTAACAATTTACAATAAGGTCTCATTTGTTAACATTAGTTAATGTATTAACTACCATGAACTAACAAAGATCAATACATTTGTTACAGTATTTACTAATCCGGTAACACTTTACAGTGTCATTGTTACGTATGTTACATGTACAGTAGTTACTATTGTAATAACTATAAATTATGCATAATTACAAGGAAACTAACCCTAAACCAAATCCGAATCCTAACCCTATAGTAAGTACATGTAGTTAATTTTACTCAGTACTTAAATGTATAATAACCTTAAAATAAAGTGGAACCACTATTCTTTCAAAATCCAGCTGTTCATTGTTTGTTCATATTTCACAGTGAATTAACTAATGTTAACAAATACAACATTTGATTTTAATAATGTATTACAGTTTTTCTCGATTGCTTAAACATATTTCTTGAAACTATGCCTCGTATTCTCAAAACCGTAAACACAAATCCATAACTTCTCACCCAATTCCCCAAACATCATATTTTCAGGTCAAAATGAAGCTCTACACTCAAAACCATTCACTCTTGCTGAAAGGCCAAACCCGCTGGCACGCATCAACTGAAATATTTGGCAGGCTTCTTCCATTTCATCGTCTCTGTGTCCTAGAAAAATAGAAGTACTGATTCTGTAACGTAACACATCCTTTTTACAAAATGGCTCCTCCTCCCTCCTCCTCCTTTCCTTGCTTTCTAAATGACAATATGGTGTAGGCAATGAGAAATGAAGGGATTTGTGTGTGGAGTTTTGCAGAGACAGTTCAACAAATCTGACTCATGTGTCAAAATAGGGGAATAGTGTTTATAGTATAGGGGAATGGGTGTGCTTTTTGATAAATGGCGTTATGGTTTTGAAATTTCAGTTCAAAAGCCTGGTTATAGTATTTAAGCAATCAAGACAAACTGTAGTAAATGTTGAAATTAACATTATCTAAGTTTTCTTTCTTTTTCCCCTAATTTTTATCATACTTTTATTTGTTAATGGACAAATTCGAGTTCAACCAGCTGAACATTGTTTCTTTAAATGTGCGGGACTTAAGAGATGACATTAAAAGAAAAGCCATTTTTCTGTTTTGTAGACGTTATAATGCAGATTTTATTTTCTTGCAAGAGACTCATTCAGCTGCTTCTGATTAAAAAATTTGGAAAGCTCAATGGGGCGATATGGTTTATTTTAGTCATGGGTCAAACAATTCAGCTGGTGTTCTTATTTTAATTCATAAGTTAATAAAAAGGAGATATTGTTAATTCTGTGTCCTCCCCTTAAGGCAGATGGGCTATTCTAACTCTTAAATTAGATAATGCCATCTTTGTTATCTGTAATATTTATGGGTTTAACTCACACACTATGAATAATTAATTTTTCAGTGACATTTTTCTTATTTTATCTCAATTGCTGAAAACAACCCCAAATGCTAAGTTAATAATCGTGGGAGATTTTAATGAAGTCCCTGGTGATTTAATGGATAGGTTTCCAAGGAAAGTAAGACCCCACTCTCAAAGCTCTAATATTACTGATTCCTTATGCAAAGATCTATCTTTAGTGGACTTTAGTGGATAGATAGAAAACACGTTGTTCAAAACATATAGTTCTCGAAAGATATGGACTGCTATTCTGTTTGTAGACTTACCCGTGACACCTTACTGTACCTCAAAAGTTCATTTGTGACATACATGACTGCACTTGATAAAAGGAAATAAAAAGAAAAGTAAAAAAAAAAAAACTTCTCAGGGAGAAGTACATTTTTAATCTCAAAACAAATTTCATATTTTTTCCGTCATTGTCTTTTGATGAATGAAAACATGTTCATAGTAGCTCAAAATTGATCAGAAATTACTACTCTGCTTTGCTCTTTGCAATTTTTTTGTGTTCTTCCTCCTTGTACCACTATTTTTACAGTACTGTACCCTGCATCTCACAAACTTGTCCTTTGTCTCTGTGACACTGTAATTCTTGTTCTTTGTTGATATGAACCTGCAACCAGTCAAAATCTATTGAGCAGTCAGTACTGTTAACAAATGGAAAGCACAATATTCAGGGCCACACAATTTGTTCATTGTACAGTTTACAGCCTACAATGCACTGTATACAATACAGTATACAATACTAAAAGGGACAAAAATCAAAGGCATAAACATGTGATCAGTGTGCTGCTTCTTGTCTTTGGGCATCATTTGAAACAGGTTAAATACATTTTGAGTGGTTGTGTTCAATCAATGACGTGTGTTCTCTATTTGCATTTGATTTTTGCCAGTTGTGTTTACCAGTATGGATGACATGTGCATTAGAGTGCAGAATGTGTTTTGAGGATGAGAATGTGTTTAGAGTTTTGCTGAAAAGTCTTAGTGAGATCTGCAAATTGTGTTTTACCATGTGAAATGGTTTAAGGTATTGACAAAAGACTGCACAATTAGCTAAATGAGTTCAGGCAACTGAGAACTTTGTTCAGCCAATGGGTTTAAGTGTTTTAGCAATTGAGAAAAACTGTAATACTTTAAAATCAATCCTAAATCTAACTGGGAGCCAATGTAAAGACCTGAGGACTGGTGTGATATGTTCATATTTTGGCCAGTGAGGATATGGCCAGTGAGGAGTCCATTACAATAATCCACCCTGCTGGTGATGAAAGCATGCACAAGCATGCACAAGTCTTGTTTGGAAACAAAGCATCAATTCTGCAATACTTTTCAGATGATAGAATGCTGATTTATTTATTGCTTTGACATGACTACTGAAACTAAGGTCTGACTCTAGTGAAACACCAAGATTCCTGACTTGATCTGACTCTATTGTCACACCAAGATTCCTGACTTGATTTTTAGTTGTTTGACCCCTAGAGTGAAGGTATGCGTTCACCTTGAGAACTTCATCTTTGTTTCCAAACGCAATGACTTCAGTTTTGTCGTTGTTTAACTGAAGAACGTTTTGGCACATCCAACTGTTGACTTCATCAATGCATTGGCACAGGGAGTCAATGGGGCTGTAACCGTTAGGCGATAGGGCTAAGTAGATCTGTGTGTCGTCTGCATAGCTGTGGTAAGCAATTTGGTTCTTTTTCATTATTTGGCTCATTGGGAGCATATACAGGTTGAACAAGAGTGGCGCAAGAATTGAGCCTTGAGGGACAGCTTTGAGCAGTGAGCCTTTAACCTCTCCCTTCTAAGTATGACCTGAACCATTTTAGGACTAACCCAGAAAGCCCCACCCAGTTTTCCAGCCCGTCAAGAAGTATGTTGTGATCGACAGTGTCAAATGCAGCACTGAGGTCGAGTAGTACCAGCACTGATAATTTGCCTGTATCAGTATTTAAGCGAATATCGTTCATTATCTTTGTTTTAAGGTGCTGTACGGTTTCTTCCAAAATTTTGCCATCAATTTCTTTGAAATCAGACATAGTAACTACTTTCTCAGGCGTTATGATCTGTCTGAGCCCAGCGCAACTCAAGGATGTGCTGATCACCTTTCTGATATTGTTGATTTTCTCAGAAAAGAAAGCAGCAAACTCACTGCACTTGCTGTCTGAGAGCATTTCACTGGGAATCTGGCTTGGGGGGTTTGTCAGTCTCTCTACAGTGGCAAAAAGAGTGCGTGTGTTTAAATTGCTGTTTATATTTTGAGAAGAAAGTCTGTCTAGCTTTGCCTAGTTCCATATTGAAAGCATGGATGCTGTCTTTGTAGATGTTATAATGGACTACAAGTTTTGTCTTCCGCCACATGCGCTCTCTTTCTGCATTGTCTTCTCATACTTTACACTGTTGAGTTTCTCCAAGGTGCTTTGTATCTGCCACTCTTGTTCCTGACTTTCACAGGAGGAATATCATCAATTACACTTTTAAGTTAAAAGAATCAAGGAGAAAATCAGCAAATATGCTTGGTGTTAAGGATATAGCCTTCATAAATTTTATGTCAGTGATAAAACTTCCAAAGAAATTAATAAAAGCTTTCTCGACTTTATTTGGAAAAAATAAACCTTGCAAGTTAAAAAAGGACATTATATCAGGCAAAAGAGCTGATGGTGGCTTAGAGATGTTAGATTTTTTTTTTTATATTAACAATACTTTTAAACTTAATTGGTTAAGAAACTTTCAAAGATATGAAAATTCATTATGGTTCTTTATTCCTCAGTCCATTTTCAAAAAGCTTAGGCTTATCTTTTTGTAATAAAGGTATCCACTGGAGGCAAGTTGAGAGATGAGAACCCAAGTGCAGTTTATTATAACTTAAACATGAAACCAAAACATGGCCTGGCATGAAAACAAAAACCAGGGCAGATCCGGCAGTGCAGGAAGCCAGGGCGGAGCAGGCTGTGCTGGAGGGCAGGGCGGACCTGGCTGTGCTGGAGGCCAGGGCGGACCAGACAGACCATGGTTCAGGTGACCATGGCAGCACGGCCTCCATGGTCCTATCAAGGACCCTTCAAGGCTCAGGTTCAGGCATGGCGGCCATCTCTGCTGAGGGCTCAGGTGTGGCAGCGGCCATCTTGTCCGGAGACAATGGCTCGGCGGCAGACGTGGCGTGAACAGACTCAGACTTGGCAGACATGACGTGAAGAGACTCAGACATGGCAGACATGACGTGAACAGACTCAGGCTTGGCAGGCATGACGCGAAGTGGCTCAGGCTTGGCAGGCATGACATGACATGAAGCGGCTCAGGCTTGGAGAGTACTGTAGGGTTGCAGGGCTCCTTGTCCGCCAAACCCACAGTAAAAGTTGAGCCACTTAATAAAAGGGCATAGTCAATATATGGCCAGGGAAAAATGAATTTTTCCCCCTGGCAATTGGGACCGCACTGGATCATTCAGCCCAAACCGAAAAATGTCCTTGAGAGCCACATCATTACATTTTACCAGGTGACTGAGTCCACAAAATTCCTCCACATACGTTTCAATGGGAAGATTCCCCTGGCGTAGGTTTAGGAGGGCAACCGCTGGGTTCATTGGTGTAGGTCAAGTATTCTGTAATAAAGGTATCCACTGGAGGCAAGTTGAGAGATGAGAACCCAAGAGCAGTTTATAATAACTTAAAACAAAACATGAAACAAAAACATGGCGTGGCATGAAAACAAAAACAAGAGCATGAACTTGTACAACAGCAGACTACAGGAAACAATACTTGACAAAGACACATGGCAAACAAGAGGGCTTAAATACACACAAGACTAATGACTAGACAAGGGATACCTGTGAACAATGAAACAATGAACCAATGACAAAATGACACACTCAGATAAGGGAACACATGGCAGGATCACATGACAGACAAGGAAACATGACCAAACAAACCAAAAACGTAACACTTTTCTACTGAGATGTAAATATCTGCCTGGGAAATTACCAATTAAACTATCCAAATTTTACCAGCAAGTGTTACAGTTTTTCTTGATTGCTTAAACAATATAACCAGGCTTTTGAACTAAAATGTCAAAACTCATTTGTCAGAAAGCACACCCATTTTCCTAAACTATAAACACTATTCCCGTTTTGACATGAGTCAGATTTTCAATTTATAGGGTGGTTGTGTACACACACTGCCAACACAAATTTATGTTCAAACACCATGCAAAAGTGCATTTTGCAAAATAGGTGCCCTTTAAGGTTCTACATATAACCTTTTCTTCTAAGAATGTATTGCAGGCATATCACAAACTGTGCGCTTGTGACTCATCAGAAACACTTTAACTCAATCAAATCATCTTAAAGAGTCACACAGTAAACTACTGGCTGGTGAAATATTAAAAAACAGAGGTCATACTGGGCATGTGGACATAATGGTTACATATTGTTCTTGGGCTAGTGTCTGGACTTCACTGACAAGATAATACTTAGTAAAATATGAAGAATAAGTGAGAATAAGAGTAAGTCAAGAATTAAATAAATTATTACTATCTGATTCCTTATGTAATTATGTTTTAGTGGTTTAATGGTGAAATGTGTGATTAGATGAAAGAGGAGGCAGGGAAAAGTGCTCGTGAGGGGAACTTGATGCATCTTCATTTAAGGTTTATACAGGGAAATTGTGTTTGCTGCAGAAGATCCTCGTTAAACATGGAGAGATTGAACAAATAAGAGTTGAAATGTGTGTGAGAGTTAGTGCAATGATAATGTTGGTTTAAGAAAGCCAACATACTGAAATTCTATTTCAACTTATGTTGGCCTTAGAAAGCCAACATACTGTTATATTATTTAAACGTTTTATCATAGTTATGTTGGCTTGAGAAATAAATGCTATTTAAACGTATTATGTTGGCTGTCTGTCTGTCTGTCTGTCTGTTTTCCTGATAGACTGTATTGTCTTAAAAACCTTTAAACTTTACGCTTTAAAACCACTTTTAACTTACTTCAAACTTCAGTTTGTTTTTACTAACTTTTTATGTAGTTCATTTTGATCTTCTATTTTTAAGCCTTGGGTGTTTTATGCCTTAAACTAGCAATAAACAACAAACCAAGGTCCCTGAATATGAGTCAAACATAATCTAGACAACTTCTTACGCCACACCAAGATCAAGCTGATGTTACAAAAAGCAGCCTGTAGTCATTAACAAAAAAAAAAAAAAAAAAAATAAAAAAAAAAAACAAAATTAAATTAAAACCTGACAAAATCATACAAAACCAAGGTCCCTGAATATGAGTCAAACATAATCTAGACAACTTCTTACGCCACACCAAGATCAAGCTGATGTTACAAAAAGAAGCCTGTAGTCATTAACATTTTAAAAAAAGAACCCTGAAATAATAAAAAAAAAAAAAAAAAAAAAAAATTACATAATCATACACAAATTAACTTGAATCCTGAAAAAGTATGTGACGAGAAATCTTGTCCCTAACGTTGTCTCTTAGCGCGTTATAGACTGTTAAGGTATAACTTAACTAAAGGTATACCATTTCTAGGCGTGTTCCCCGAACCATACCTTAGGAAGTTGCTAAAGATATACCTTCTTACGCGTGACGTTACCCGGCGCTGTCCGTGGCGATGGTGCTGAATTGGTTGATATCGATGGCTCGAGAATCAATTATTCTCTCGTGCAGGGGCTTCTTCACTGCATTATGTGAGAAAGCAGTGTTCTTTATAAAAGAAGCACTTCAGAAATAGTTGAAATTGCATTTATTAGGACTCATGAGATATTATAACAAATAATCCAAACTATAAAAGCCTAAAATAGCCTAGCCTACATATTTTAAAATTGTATCATACACTGCTGCCACAATAACCATTTCAAATGTTTACGTGCTTTTTCCTCTTCCCATTTTTGTTCACTGAGGTGGAGCTGCGATGAAATATTGTTCTTGTAAATATTTTCCACCATTTCAGTAATAAAAGTGTACATCTTACGTACGGTGCTCGGCAGTGATCAAAAGGATTTAAACGGTGAATTTTGAATCTCTTCTTGTAAACTCAGAGATGTGGATTCAGACGGCAATCAAATTATCACACAACGTGTTTGTCAAAAAACAGTAGGCCTAGGTAGGCTAATTTGGCCAGGGATTTTTACGCAGGTAGGGTGAGAAAAAACACTGACATTATGGATTCGGACGGCAATAAAATCACTGACTTACCCCTGTAAATGTTTAAAATACCATTCAAGCCTATGAGAAACAATTAGCGTCCGAATAGGACTTAACTGATGTCTATGCTTTCACTGGCCTTTGAAAGCGCTCCGCAGAAGGCGCCGTCTTTTAGATCAAATATTCGCTGTTTTGCTGCCATAGTTTGAGCAAACTCCCCACCACAATCATTCCCTTTAAATATACTATTAAACCTTTAATGGTTTGCCAGCTGATGTACCTTTGGATAAAAAAATATATATATTAAAAAAATCAGTGTAATGACAGTTTTATTCTTTGCATAAACACTTTAATTTGCCTAATTGAACACTGTCTGTGTGTATTAAAACTGTAGAATTATATTCGTATAGACCTGCAACAGTGATAAGGTAAAGCTAAGAGTGGTCCAGACCAGCCTTCCGAACGTATGACTTACAGAAGGTATAGCCTACTTAACTAAGATCGTTTCGGGAAACACGTATTAACGATAAGGTACAGTTTAAGGTGTAACTTAAGAACGATGTAGAGTTAAGAAAGTTTCGGGAAACGCAGCCCTGTTTTGTAGGACATTTTTCATTTAAAAGAAATATAACCTTTTCACCATTTTTATTCTGATTTATTCTTTTTTTTATTTTTTACTTGCATCGAGAAAACAGCTAACAATATGTTCTCATCAAATATAAATGAATGTGAACACTGGGGGAAACTAATCACACATCATTAGCTCAAGGAAAGTTTTAAAGTGTTCATTTCATTAGTTTGTTAGGCCATTAAACAGTACATGTTCTCTTGACTTTTAACAGTCCATGTTCTCTCAGCCTAACAACAGTTTATCCTGTGTGAGTGCAACAGTCCCTTTGACAAGTTAATTGCAATTAATTAAGGCAGTCAGTGAAAGTATGATGACAATTTGTGTCATTGCAGTCCTGCAATGCCATCTGAGACCAGTTTAAGTGAACGTTCATTCAGTTTCTTTACTTGACTGGATAACAGATAAGTGGGGGCTGAGAGTAGTAAATTGACCCAATAATTCATATTTGGTGTCCGTGTGTGTATGGGGTGTGGGTTTTGTTCAGGTACGTTTTTTGTTCTTTAATGGGTGACTGTTGTTCAGGTAAGTATCGTTCAGGTAACTTTAGTGGGTAAGTCGACATGTGCTAGTACATCTTGTTCTGATTCAGCTACACTGTAAAAATAAAAGGTGCCTGGAGGAACCTTTTGGGGTTCTTCATTTTGCCACACCGGCGGAACCGTCTGTAGATCCTCTAGGCACCCTTTAAAAAGGGGCAGTTCTCTGAGGAACCACACAGGTTTCCTGAGGAACTCTTATATAAGGCACTGTGTGGAACCACTGTGGGTGCCTCCAGGAACCAAATTTCAATTTTATTTTATTTGTATTAAATTAATTTCATGTTGTTACTATGGTTACCACCATTAACTTCTATTATAATAAACAAACTGAACCAAATACAAAATAAGAATTGTTTATTACATATTTTAGATCCATTTTAATACATACACTTCCATGCACTTG
>FLSR01000305.1:94316-133357 GCA_900092035.1 Leuciscus waleckii | reverse complement strand
GTACGACGTAGTTCTCAACGACGTTAGTGTCACGCGTCTGTGGTACGACGTAGTTCTCAAGACGTTAGTGTACGCGTCTGTGGTACGACGTAGTTCTCAACAACGTTAGTGTCACGCGTCTGTGGTGCGACGTAGTTCTCAACGACATTAGTTTCACACGTCTGTGGTGCGACGTACCCCTTCTCTCACGTAAAAATACACGACTGTCTCCTTCGGTAGGTAATCCAAGGCACTTTACACACGCCATAGATGCCAAGGGGCGCCTTTGGCGTATTCGTTGTGACTCACCACATCCCTGGGTGGGGGCTCTGGTAGTTTTACTTATGGTTAAGAAAAGGTTCACAATTAAACTTCAATGGCTTTACTGTGGAGAGAAAACATCTTGGGGCTATGTGTGCAGAAAGGGAACGGGACGCTGTGTCAGCTGCTGACACTAGGGACACACGCCTTGGCAGAACCCAGTGTCTGAGGCATGTGTACAAAAACGCCATTCAATGGCTAACACACCACTGCCATAGTGTGCAAAGCTCCACCAGTCTGACCAGCAGCCGCATACGCTCTGCCCACCAACGTAGATTTTGCCTGACATGGTTTAATGGGAGCCTTCAGCGATGAGATGGCATCCTCCCACAACCCTGATCACCCAGCCCTTCAACATTCAAATAGCCTGAAGCCAAATGAAAACATGTTCCTAGATCAACATTTTTATTTTTATTTTATCCTGGAACACATTTTTTTATATTAATTTACTTAATATAAACAGAGCTAGTCTCAGCCACAACGGTTTATATGCGAGTTAGGCAAATATTAGTATTAGATAAATACAACATTGTTGCTGTTGTTGCTGTGCACCAGCAATATTTGAGATAAGATCCTGAAGCTACAACAGCTTTTGAACGTTAACAGTGATGCTTTAAATAAACAATAGAGAAATAAATATAAATGTCTTAAAACAGAAATGTCAAACGAGACAATAGATGCAGTGGAACTCTTCACTCATGCTGATGTCTTTTTAAAAACTTACAGATTAATTATTATTTGTTAAGTTTTAAAGGATAAAACTTTAATCCTTGGATTTAATCTTTAAACATCCTTAAAAGTTTTTACATTTTCAGAGCAGACATATCTCTGTGTTTACTGTCCAGTGAGCACCTTATTTAACACAATCCCTCCAGCTAGGATAAGCAGCATGAAGAAAACCGCTAGTCCTCGACGAACAACCAGCTGTTTGGTGGTCAAAACCACCCCAACTGTGACCTTTTTGCCAGCGTCTGTTATTCCTTTTCCTCCATTACTGAGTCCTTCCAGGTCTGTGCTGGCATCTGTCTGGCCTTCTTCAGTGTGCTTGGACTCTGTACAATAATCGGTCAACATAAGTGAAAGTCCATGATGAAAGAGACATGTTTTTTGTTCATCATTAAGTTCATCATATACCACAGACAGAAAGTACCTTCTGTGCAGCCCTTATTTTCCATAGCGTAAGATTCATCTTTGGTCTCAGGGGCTTGAACACCTGCTCTGATCAAGGCCTAAAAATAGGAAGATAAAGTCAAGAGTCATCTGTTCAATCATCTGTCCAAACAGACTATATGCTTTAAGTATTACAGTGCATCTCATCCTCATGGACTGCAGCAGATTTTCCCAGTTCTTGTTGTGAGATGTTACTCCAAAGCATTTGCAAGTTCTCTAACATACAGTATCTGGGGGACATACAGTTACACGTGGTTTGGCACTGCAAGGACAATCAGCTGTCCTCCCTGTAGCACTGACTTCTTACTAAAGCATGTCCATGCAGGCTATCAGGCTGCTTCTTTTGTTTTGTTTTCAGAGTCAGTACGAAGGACTCTTCAGTGTCCTAAGTTATGGGAACTGTGACCTTAATTGTCTACTGCCTGTGAACTAGTGTCTTAAGGACTGTTCCACATGTGCATGTGCAATAATTGTTAATGGTTCAATGAACAAGCATGAAAAACCCTTTCCAACCCTTGTTCAAACCCTTTCCAATAAAGATCTGTAAAGCTTATTTGTATTTTACAAAATTATCTTTGAAATACAGTATCCTGAAAAAGGGACTTTTTTATGCTGAGTTATACAGTATGTGTTTTGTGTGTGGATATGAAAAATGGCCCACCTCTTGAGTCGCTTTTTTCCAGTCTAGTTTGTAAATGAGGATGCTGAAGAACAATGACTGTAGGAAGACACACCCAAAAAAACCAATCCACAGACCTAACAACAGAGAGAAAAGATGTGAGGAGATTGATGGACGTGTTTAGTGTGGCACTTGAGTTTATTGGCTCAGTTACAGTAAAATAGTGTACAGCATTGAGCAGTTGTGTCATTACAAACAGCATCAGAATATACAGAAATCTGTTGGAAAGAAGCTGCATTCACATTTAGAAAAAAATATATTTTGTGTTCTAAAATTATCAGGGCAGCATTCAGTCTTACAAATCCCAGATTACTATTTTTAATATTTCAAAATTATGAAATAGCTTTCATATAGCCAGATACTTTCTTACCAATTATGCCCATATTGAAGGCAAACATCAGAGACACTCCAATTGGTAATCCCACAAAAATATGTCCCACAATGTTACAAAGAGCACCAAGCAGCTGCTTTCCTGCACCTCTGACAATGCCACCTGTAATAGCCTACAATCAAAACACATTTGGGTGATTATCAAAAGGAAAATATCAAGATATATACACAAAATGAGTGAAATACAAATAGCAGGCCACTTTCAATTAATATCTAAAAGTGTTACAAAAAGAAGCTTTATGTTTCTTTTTTTAATTAATGTATCTATAAAGAGGTTTAAAATCAAAATACTTACAGAAGTGGCATCAAATAGATAAACAAAGCCATACATTATCATGACCTGTGAAACTCTGAGGAGAATTTCCCTGCAAGATATAGAGAGTTAATGAGACCAGTTATAATGTTATTCTCCATAATTTGATCCTGATTTGATGAAAAACGCTGACATAAAATACAAAAAACTGTACACAACATAATTCAACATTCACGTGTTAAATGCTGATGTTTAGAATAAAAAAAAAAAAAAACATGTGGACTACTATGCAGTGTTCAACAGTAACTTTCTCTGGTAACTTACTCATCTTGCTAAAGATGTATCAATAATGTTGTTAGTACCTCCAATTATTGTTACAATCACACAGGAAACAAGTACTACAGCAGCAAAGAAAAGAAACAGGTATTGATAGAAAATGACTGCAAAACCTAATATGAGTAACAATAATTATAGTGATTATCATTTCACGTTTCATTTAGACAATAATGGATTTAACACCCTACTATCTTATATCAACAGGTTTCCAAAAAAATTAGACATGTTAAACAACATAGACATCAAAGCTGTTGACATGACAACATACGTCCACAGACTAAAGACACTTTGGCGGACAGCTTGGCTTGTTCCGTGTTTCCAGCTCCAAGAGCATTTCCCACCCTCACACTGGCTGCCACTGCAAATCCCAGTGGAAACTGAATCACAAAGAGAAAACAATGAGTTGTGTTCAAATGCTACCCAATGGATTCCATTAATTAATTGAGCTACTATTTGACAGTCAGCTCAATAAAAAATAAAAAAAAAATAAAAAAACATTATCTCAATTTACCCAGATTGATCCTAATACACCTACATTCAAACAGTGGAGAAGTCACTTATGCTCACCAAGACTGCATTTATTTGAAATACAGAAAAATACAAAAATACAATAAAAACAGTAATACTGCACTGTAAAAAATATGAGCAGTAAGTAATGGCAACCTTTGTTTTTACATTGCATTTTTTTTAATAAGTTGCAAGATTCAACTCAATTTATTTAAGCCAGTTTAATATAATTTAAGTTGAAATGACTTGTACAATCAAGTTGACTTAAAAATGCAAGGTAGCAACTGAACTTAAGTTTTTAAGTTGAAATAGGTGGACGTTTTTTTGCAGGGTGTGCAATATTATTGCAGTTTGAAAATGACATGTTCCTTTTCAAGGGGACTCAATGCTGTGTCAGAAGGTTGACGCTTTGGAAATGTATGTATGGAATAACACTCCAATCTCATTGGCAAATAGTCTCGTGATAAATGATGGTGTCTCCCAGAGGCTATAACTCCAGGACCAAACATATCAGCTTCTGTGTTTCTGTAAGTCTTCTTTGTAAATTTTGAGTGTTATTTGGTGTTGTTTTTCACTATTATTTAATTAACGGCGAATAAGCAGCAGTTTAAGATCTGAGAGTTTTCCTGCCCGTGCTACATTACGGGAGGTGACACACTCTGTGTGTGTTCTGCTTGGGAGCGGAGCATTCACAGTCAGCTCTCGAGGGGGCTGATTGTGTTCATTGTGAAAGGCTACCGCTGAGAATGCTCCACTCCCGTGTGGCTCTCATTGAGGAAAGAGGCCAGGCACGTGCCCAAACACGGGTATGGGGCGATGCTTAGGGTTGAAGAGACACTTGCAAGTTATCTCTCCTCTGAGTCGGCATCGTCCTTAAAGGCTTTGACACTACCTGCAAAGCCTTATAGAACTACATTGTTTTTGGTGGGTAAGATCAAGTCAGGCAGGGGCATGTCTGCCCACAATGGCTTTACTGCAGATATATCTGGCCAACCTGCTTAGGGACTTGGATGAAGGTGAGGGGTGGGGCCCGGATGCTAATAAAAAGCCGGGCTTGGCTACATATTTAGCTCTCTGCACCACCAAATAGACAGCCCACTCAATCGGCCATTCTATGGCAGCTATGGTGGCCATGCAGAGGCACTTATGGTTGAACATAAGCTGCGACACTGTAAACACTGTTGCGTTCCAAAGGTATATCCCCCACCGAGTCCAGGTACTTGGGGTTGCTCCCAAAGAGCCAAGCACCAGAGGCGAAGTGGCCCACACCAAGTTTAAGTGTACTCACTACTTCTCTGTCCTCTGGTGTTTCGGGGAGAAGCTTTTTCCAGCTAGATCATTGCCCAGTCTCTGCCAGCAAACACTGCAGATCTGGGATGTTTGCTCCCTCCGAGGAGGGTATTGGAGAAGTGTGTCTGGTTGTTCCCTGCCGGCAGGCTGTTTCAGAGCATTGGGCATATTACTCAACCTTCAACAGAGGTTAACCTTGAGAGACTGAAAACCCTTTCAATTTATCTGGCAGCATGGCACTTCTGCCAAATGTGTTCCATGGGTCCTGCAAATTATAGAGAAAGGGTACTGCATTTGGTTTGGTTCTCCTCCACCCTGCTTTAACGAAGGACTTTCCACAGTGGTCAGCTCAGAGCAGGTGTTACAGCACGAAGGAATGCATCCAACGTGATTACTTTGGGGCTTCTTCACAGGAGACCATTGTAGTGATGGCTCAAGACTAAGGCATTTTCCCAAGACCAAGGGGTTACATGCAGATGCGTTTGTACTCTAATGATGTGGAAGAAGCCTTGGTTCTTGGTTCAAGGCCCTGTGCTGGGGGCATCCTGTCATCAGAAAACACTAACGACAGACACTTCCCTCACAGGCTGGAGTGCACATAAATTGCCTGGGATGATGGCTGTATTTCTAGCACTAAGATGCTGGATCCTGGATCTCAGAGGCCACCATGCCCTTGTCCTCTCAGACAGCAACTTGATAGTCTCATACATAAACCACCAGGGGGTCTGCGGTTATGCCCTCTTGGTGCACCAGATCATCCTCTGGATCCAGGGCAAGCTGCTCTCGGTGAGTGCAGTTTATATCCCTAGGCACCTAAATTGGGGAGCAGACATCTTGTTGAGGCAGGGGCCCGGGGAATGGAGATTCCACCCAGAAATGGTGTAGTTTATTTGGAGGAGGTTCGGCCAGGCAGAAATGTATTTGTTTGCATCAGTAGAAACGATGCATTGTCTTCTCTGGTTCTTCCTTAAGTATCCAGTTCCGTTGGGGCTGGATGCCATGGTTCAGACGTGGCTGAGGCTACGTCTGTATGCATTTCCCCTGATTGCTCTGCTCCTGTGAGTTTTAGAGAGGGTTCGCCAGGACGGGGTTCATCTACTACAAGTAGCTCAGTTCTGGCTGGCCAGAGTGTGGTTTATGAACCTGATGCCTCTCCTGGACGGCTCTCCATTGGAGATTCCCATCCAGAGGGATCTTCTGTCTCAAGCACAATTTATCATCCCGACCGGAGATATGGAAATTGAGGGTTTGGCCCCTGGGGGAATCAACTGTATAACTTGGTCTCTCATCTGGGAAACAAATTAGTATTTGCACGAGGCATCCAAAACCAATCATTATACTCTAAAAAACACTGGGTTAAAAACAACCCAATTTTTGTTGATTCCAGCAGAACATTCCTATCAAATAAACAGATTTATATCCTTTAAAAGACTCACGATGAGACTTGAGGTAGAAAATAGGGACTTTAACATTACTTTTATCAACATTTTATTTTTATTTTTTATTTTAGAAGTAGTTTTTGATAAAGATAGGGATAGAGTTTGTTTCCAGGGCAAAAGAGGCTGATTCAGGAACACATGCTACTATGCAGAATCAGGCCAAATCAGACAATGTAAAACTGTTAGTACCAAACACATAACGCTGGCCAGTTCATAGACGACAGACTGAGCGCCCAGCTCAACCTCACTGATGAGTCCTGCAATAAAAGTAGGGAGGGGGGGCATAAAAAATACACCAATATTGATCATATATGTCCAATATTGTTATGACATTAAAATAAAATCAATTAACTTAATACATTGATAGTTTGCAAACCTGCCAGGAATCCACCAATCTCATATGTCCACCACTCCACACAAAGCATAAGCATGCTGGGAAGAGCCAAGCAAATGAAGGCGCCCCATTCCTGCAGACAGTCACGAGACCAGCCTAATGGTGTGTGCGAGGCAGACAAATATCAGCAGGATATATGGGACAAATACAATTCCAGAAAAAAAAGAAAAAAAAACATTAAAAAGATAATTAAATACTTGAATTTAAGCCAATTTAATTATATTACTTGTGCCGTATAACATGACACCAATTGAATATGAGGAAACTAGTCATGTGGACTGTTCAATAAAACTAGTAAATTCAAACAGGTGTGTTGTCAGGCATTTTTAGGATGCAGAACGAGTAAACAGACCTCTGCAGAACTGAACAGCAGAGACTCACCATCCCAGGTGTCTTTATGCAGGCCCATACATCGGATGCACACATAGAGAACCACGGCCAAGGAATATGGGAAATTACATTTGCACAGCAGATCCTCTGTGAGCAAATCAGGATAACACACAAATGTGAGGTGAATGCAGAAAACATGGTCTCTAAATATGATATAAACTGAATCCAGACAGGGTCTTACGCCACACCAAGATCTAGCAGATGAAGGAAGATGTAGTTTATTAAAGCGTTGAGGATGTTCCCTGCTACTCCTGTGATGACCTGAGGCCAAATAATACCCTAAACAAATATACAAACAAAAACAGACCCTCAGCCTCACAGCAATATATACTCAAACAGCAGAGCATGGTGCAAGCAAGGTCATGTGTTTTGATTACAGAGGAAAGCATAAAATCATTAAATGTCCAACTTAGATATGTCGCAAATGCAAAAATGTAAGAACTTCAACATAATGGAGGTAACCTGATTCAGAAGATACAATCCCTGCAGCTGATACATAAATACAGCCTGAAGATAAAATAGGAAATAAGAAAAAGGTTGTTGGAAAATGGCAGGAAAACTGAAATAATAATAGTAATAATAAAAATAAAAGACTGTCATTATTTACTCACTCTCATGTCATTCCGAACCTGATTTTTTTTTTTTCATGCATTTCTTTTTCTTTTTTGTGGAATTTAAGTTATTCACTGAAAAGCATTATGTTTAATGTAGTATTAGCTTTGAATAGATGATGATAGAATTTTCTTCTTCTTCTTTATTGGTGAACTTTAAATGTCCCTTTAAATACATTTTAAATGTTTTTAAAGATGTTTTTTATGCTCACCAAGGCTGCATATTGTGAAATATTATTACTATTTAAAACAACTGTTTTCTATGGTGATTTAGTTTATTCCTGTGATGCAGAGCTGGAATTTCTGCATCATTACTCCAGTCTTTAGAGTCACATGATCCTTCAGAAATCATTCTAATGCTGATTTGGTGCTCAAGAAACATTTCTTGTAATTATCAATGTTGAAAATGGTTGTGCTGCTTAATATTTTTGTGGAAACCATTATGTATTTTGAAAGAACTCTTTGATGATAGAAATTTCAAAAGAGCACATTTATTTGAAATAGAAATCGTTTGTAACATTTTAAATGTCTTTACTGTCATTGTAACCAATTTAACGTGTTCTCCTTGGTGAATAAAAGTGTTAATTTACTTCCACACAAAAAACAACAACAACCTTACTGACCCCCAACTTTTAAAGGGTAGTCTACAAGATAGTTTAATACTAGTGTTAGATAAACTACAAGCAAGCTTTTGTTTTATTTTATTTTTTTTATAAAGTTACAGTATTTGCAGTAAGATCCTTTTTGGTGTGCAAAAAGGTGTTACTCACAGGCAAAGCAGGCATGAATATTTTTACATAGAGTTGTGACAGACTGTTGAGAGGGAGAGAGAGAGAGAGAAACAATCACACACAGTTAAAAGAACTCCACAGACACTGGCTTTAGGTCCATGTGACTGCCACATGTCCAAATTATATGGCATCAAGTTATTACACAATACTATCATTTCCTTCTATCACAAAATGTTGACAACAGACTTTATCAGCACAGCAGACTCAGGTAAGTTTTGCTAAACAGAACCATAACTTAATGTGTGTTGAAGGCGTCAGACCTGGCCACACTGGGACTCTGCCGGACAGCCAGCAGGATCGGCTCTGTGTTGATGAGAAGCGCCCAGCAGGGGAAACAGGCCAATAGGAGGATGAGAATCCCTCTCTGCAGTATCACACCCACCCGCTTCAGATTATTACCCCCAAACGTCTGCAGGACACAATTCACTTCAAATGACACCTGAGCACAAATGACACTCACATTACTGAACATTGACTTTCATACCTGAGAGATGAGTGTATCGCATGCAGACGCCAATCCAGATCCGATGGAGATGCCGGACACATTAATAACCTGTGAGCAAAAAGGACGTATTTACAAAGGCGAAGGGTGTTTTAATGAATGCCGCTATAATGAAGTTATTTTATGAACTCACAGCAATAGCCAGAGCCACACCGGCCAGTTCAGTTTTCCCCAAGTGTCCACAGAACACAGTGCTATGAAACTGATCAGAAAGGTATCAGCTGAGATATAAACTGCATTAAGAGGGGAAACATTCAACAGTATATAATAACAGCTAAAGTTTTGCCAAATATCAGTTAAAATTCATTACATAGACTTAAATTGACTATACACAGCATCTTTAAGGGATAGTTCACCCAAAAATGAAAATTCTGTCATAAGTACTCACCATCATCTCGGTCCAAACTGGTAAGACTTTCATTCATCTTCGGAACACAAATTAAGATGTTTTTGAAGAAATCTGAGAGCTTTCTATCCCTCCATTGACAGCTACACAACTACCACTTTGACGCTTCAAAAAGTTCATAAAGAGCTCATAAAACTCATCCATATGAATTGAGTGGTTTAGTCCAAATTTTCTGAAGAGACTCGATCGCTTGATATAATGAACAGATTTAATTTAGGCTTTTATTCACATTTAAACATAAACAGAAGTTAAATCTTGCTTGATGCAGGTTCGAACCTCTAGCAGAAGCTCAAACATGCTGCGTAACACATGAGAATGAACCTCATTGGTTCTTTAAGAGGCTTGTTATATTTAAAAAAGAATGTATATATGTATGGGGGGGGTATGTGTGTGTGTGTGTGTGTGTGTGTGTGTGTGTGTGTGTGTGTGTGTGTGTGTGTGTCTGTGTGTGTGCTATTTGTTTGGCTCAACAAAGTTCTTATAAGGTGCAGTTTAAATAAAATACAGAATAATTCATCCAATTGATTTAGATCACACTGAGTAACACTTAAACTTTTGACAAAGTCAATTTAATAAACTCACCACTGGTCCAGACAGTTTTAGCAGCTCTATAATTTCTTCTTTATAATTTACTGGCAAAAAACGTCTGAGTTTTCTTTGAAATTCAGTAACAATCCGTGAACTTGAGGTCAACTGAGCATCATTGCTTCTCTCATGTTTTGAGTATTCATTTATCTGAGTTTCTGTGTAAATACTGTCCGTTTCCATTACTGAAGCAAGTCCCCTGTAATCACAAAGCATTAACTTTTACTAGTTAACCATAAACCTAATAATCTGGATACAAAAACATCCATTAAATAAAACATAATAATATATATATATATATATATATATACCTTAAAGGACTACTACAGGCAGACCTTTCAAGAAAAAACTGTCAGACATTAGCTTCTTCCTGTTGTAGTACAAAAGGTTATAACAGCAGTCACTGAATGCGCAGGTCAGGTTTCATTAGAGGGACACCAGAATCCCAACAAAGAACCCCAAAATAACATCCACTAAACACTAAAAGCTCCCTCTGCACTCGTAGCAGGCAATGCTGATAGTCGTGTGAGCTGGTAGTTACATTTGCATTATGAAAACCTTGCAGTGCAGATAACATATATTTTACTATAAGACTTTTATATAGGACGCTTTTGTTTCTAGAGATCAAGCACTCATTTATTCACTGAAAAATGGTAACATCTAAATTAACTGGTCTTATTCAAGTTATATTATTATTTAACATTACTGAACCAACATATATACATTCATTTATACCAACAAAAATGTTTATATATGTTAAATCAGATAGAAATAGTTTTTTAAGGTAACAGTTTCAGGTTATCTCTTTTTACAGTGTAAGACATACAAGGAATGTACATTGAGGCACTTTTTTTGTAGTTTAATCATATGCTGTGTATATTTAGTTTTATAAATGTAAAGGAAAAAGTGAACAACATATATAGTCAAATCAGAAGCTGTTTCCAGAGCTGATGTCAAGAGTCCAGGCTGGACTCTAACAGCAGAGACCAAAATTGGGTCATATTATAATTCAATTTATTGTTCCAAAAGGGTAAAGCTTAACTGTAATTGATGAAAAAAAGGTCCTTAAATGATAATATATTCAGTATGGCTTCTGTGCTTCTTCTCAGCAGCCACTGGAGGTCTTACTTCCCCCGTCTTTCAAGTTTGTAAAAGGCCTGTTGTGTTGGTTACACTCAAGAATGTGAGGTGCTTGTGGTCATTTAACATAATCCTGAGATGGTCCTGTGAATATTACTGATGTTCATTGTAAAATGTTAAGACAGAGACGTGTCAGATCATATTAAAGGGATAGTTCACCCAAAAATGAAATTCTGTCATTTATTCTCCCACAAGCTGTTCCAAACCTGAATGAGTTTCTTTCTTCAGCTGTATGCAAAAGAAGATATTTTGAAGAGTGCGTGTAACCAAACATTTGATGGTCCCCACTGACTTAGTATTTATAAAATAATTGCAAACCTTCAAGTTTCAAAATGTAACCATTTCAGCAGCTCTTCTTAATAACACTTTACATTAAGGTCCCATTTGTCAACATTATTAAATGCATTAGCTAACATGACCTAACAGTGAGGATTTTTTTTAATTCATTTATTAATCTTATAACACTTCATAATAAGTACACAGTAATAAAGTACTTACAAATCATTAATAATCTATGAGTTTATAGTTAATACATTATAATCTCTGCATTGTTAATATATCAGGCTATACACAAATAGTGAGTTCTTCATTCATTGTCAATGTCACTGTAATTAAAACAATTATTATTGTTTAATTAGCTTGTAGTAGAGGAATTGTTAATTGGTTATTAGGAGTAAATAGTTCTCACTTTAGATTAAGTCACGGAAAATGTCATTAATTAAGTGCTTTAAACCAACCTTTATTAGACATTAATTGCATTAATCTTCAGTGTTCATTAAAATGTTTACAGACACACACACACACACACTTTACTTTAGGGTCCGAATCTCGCTATTATCTGGTTGCTTATTAGCATGCATATTACTAGGATATCGGCTGTTTATTAGTACTTATTAAGCACATATTAATGCCTTATTCTGCATGCCCATATTCTACATCCCTTAATCCAACCCAATGCCTTAACTAAACAACTACCATACTAACTATTAATAAGCAGTAATTAGGAGTTTATTGAGGCAAAAGTCATAGTTAAAGGACAAGTTCGGTATTTTACACTTAAAGCCCTGTTTACAGATCATATCTGATGAAATAGAAGCGAAATAAACCTAAAATTCTCGGGACAGGAGCTGTGTCCAAATTTTTATCTTAACGTTCTATTTCATCAGATACGATCTGTAAACAGGGCTTTAAGTGTAAAATACCGAACTTGTCCTTTAATAGCAAGAATTGGACCCTATAAGTGTGACAATTTCTTTAAGGAACACTTAATAATAATAATGCAATTAATGCCTAATAAAGGTTGGTTCAAAGCACTTAATGAATTACATGTTCTCATTTTCCATGCCTTAATCTAAAAAGAGAACTATTTACAGTTAATAAGTTAACAAAACATAAACACACATTATCTACCTTTACATATGAGCTAATTAAACAATAATAATTGTGTTAATTACAGCGACAATGAATGAAGAACTTACTATTTGTATATAGTCTATTATTAAAATATTAACAATGTAGAGACTATTAACTATGAATCAACTATAAACTAATAGTTTGGTAATTATTTTTAAGAACTGTATAACTATATACTTATAAATAGTTACCGCTAATCTTTGTTAAAATACAATTCTTAATTGTTATTCATGTTAGTTCACAGTGCATTAACCAGTTAACAAATGCACTTTTGATTTTAAAAACCTATTGGAAAATGGTGAAATTAACATTGACTAATAATATTATTAAATGCAGTAGAATAATTTTTTATTGTTATTTCATGTTAACTAAGTGTTACCAATAATACTGTACAATAAGTTTTCATTTGTTAACAGTTACCGTATTAACTAATATGAACTAACAATGAGCAACACATTTGTTACAGTATTTATTAATCTTTCTTACTGTTATGTATAAAAAAATAAAATAAAAAAAAGTCATTCATTGTTTGCTCATGTTAGTTCTCAGTGCATTAACTAATTTTAACAAATCCAAGTTTTTTATGTATTAGTAAATGTTGAGATTAACATGAACTGAAAAGAATAAACGTTGTTGAAGTATTGTTCATCGATTCTTAGTAATGCAATGAAGTAATGCAAATCTTTATTTTGGATTTGGGTTTCTGATTTTGTCCAAAATGCATACATAAACATAAACAAATATTTATAAGATACAGCATTGGCAGGTGGAGGTGGAGCTAGCAACTGTGAAACAAGACATACTGCTTGACAGCAATCTATTTCACTCTGCCCTTACCTTCTTTTGAGGCTATTTTATCTTTCTCTCCAGTCGTATATAAACAGACACACCATTAGGAATTTTGGGAAAAGCCCATTTGAAAATGACTTTTTACAAAAATGTTCCAGTGAAAGAGTAACTGGCAGCAGGAGCACGTTAACTGCCTCATTTGGAGGTGGTGTTGCCATGGGATGGAGCCTGTGGCTGCTGTTGCTGCTGCTGCTGCTGCTCCGCGAGCGCTTGCTGTAAGCGCGTGCGCTTCCGGGAGTAATGCTGCCAGTGTAGGATCTGCTGTTCGTCTATGAACTTGGCACACTGCGCATTCACCAGCTCCTTTCGGAAGTGCTCATACTGCAACAGCTCTAACATGTGCAGACAATGAGGATATCTAAGGGGAAAAAAGATTAAGATTTAAACTACATGAGTCTAATATGTCAATCACATAATCACCATGAGAGGAAAATTTATTTATTGAGAAACATCGCAGATGAGATCTGTTGGGGAAACTTACATTTAAAAGAAATGCATTACAATATTGCGTTACTCCCTAAAAAGGTATTGTAATGTAATGTTAAATTATTTGCGTTACTTTTTCCTCCATCTGACTGAGGCTCAATCTCTTCCAGCCTATATAACATACTAGGGATGCACCGATACCGATACCAGTATCGGGTATTGGGCCGATACTGAGCTCATGTACTCGTACTCGTAAAAATGCCCTGATACCAACAACCGACACCAGGCAGCGTGTGTACGGTGTTTGTGTCCAGACAAAGAAACACTGACAACAGAAATTATAATGGGGATAAAAAAAGAAGGCTGTCTATGAGGTAAATATATCTTATTAGTGAAATATTAAACAGAATATAGTAACGCCTGTGGTGCGCGAGCTGATAAGAGAAAGTTACATGAACTTCAAACATCCAAAGCGCGCGCCCCGAAAACCATCGCCTCAGACAGCGCGCGATACTGAATGGAAGTCTTTCACGTCTTGCGCTTGTATGGATGAATTCATTTTTCACTGTTGGCGAGTATCCTAGTAAACAAAGTCTGTTATATCTCAAGTGAACGTAGACAGTAATTTGTCTCTGGTATAATTCAAATGGGGTCCGTGCGTTCGGTCTTAAAGGTGCAGCAGTTTAATTAATCTGCTGCAGTGTTTTAATGTTAATCAAACAAAGGACAAATAAATTACTCACTGCTCTTGACTAAATAGGCTACCTTTTTTTAACTTTACAAAAACATCCATCTATATTTAATTTATACAGTAATGAATATGCAGTGCATTAAATATATAGTTGATGAACAAATTAAGTTTAAATTTAATAAACAACTAATATGATTGATATGCTTTTGGTTTCTCTACCAATACATTTAAAAAATTACAAATGCATGAATTAAAAATTAATTGAAAATTAAAAATACAGGTATCGGTTACGGTATCGGCGAGTACCAAAAATTTAAGTATCGGTATCGGACTCGATCTGGAAAAAGTGGTATCGGTGCATTCCTATAACATACAACTTCATTTTCTTTTAAAAACACATTTAAATTGTTTTATATTCTGACCACTTAAATATGTCCTGATACCTACAGCTATACATATGCATTACAAAAGATCTTCTAACATTACGGGTTACATATCCGCTGTACAACACTTTTTATTAAAAGCTGAAAGTAGGTTTTTTTTTATGTTTGTACTTTTTGTCTGTTCCCATGCATGCATGAGTGTCTACATCATGGAGAAGACGCATTACTTTAATCTTATATGTATGTGTGTGTATTTATATATATTAGATTAGAAGAAAATGTACAGCATAAGACTTACTTCAGGAATTTAGCATATTCTGGTTCTTTCCAGTAAAGTAGATACTTCAAGTAATTGACAAAAGGCTTCTCTCTCAGGTAACCTCTTTGAGCCAGAACTGCAGGATAAAAAGCAGGATGTTATATGACATATTTAAATGCACAACGCATGTGGAAAAAAGCATTTGTAAGACCAATCTACGAAATTGAACCATAGAAACAAAAATTACCTTAGATTTAGTGATTCAAACTGCTATAGATGAACCAATAACTGAAATATCTGAATCACTGTAACAAAGTATTTAAAATAAGCTTGTAACAATGTCAATGTTTGTTCTTACAGTTCAGATAGTTTGGGTTCGCTAGGCACTGAACAAACTCCAACTCCAGCTGGAAACGGTTTCTTGCCTGCTCCTCTGCGAAAGTATGATTTTTAAAATGTTATTATTATTTATATAAGGTTATTTTATTATTATAACAAATGCTTGAACGAAAATGAAAATGAAATGACACGTTCATAGTCAACATCAACAAATTACAAACCTGTTTCCATAATCCCAGCCATGACAGACGACGGGAGAGAAAACGATGTTGAAATATCTTGAAAATGTCTATATTTAAACGGATCTATAGAGAGATTCCTAAACCAAAATATGCCGTTTTTGTTTAGGAAGACCTACGGAGACGCCATATTTACCAGAAAACCAGTGCGTGTGTCGTAAAATTTTCCGTCGTTGTGCAAATGAGACCAGACAGTACGGTGTATGACAACGGCCCTGCCAGTTTTTCAATTTGCATACAAGTAGGGAGAAAAACATGTTATGGCTATCGTGGATGAATTTAAATAATAAAGCTACATAACAGACATAGACATCAAGTTAAACTGCTATCCTGTCAAACAAAGTTGCGGAGATGTCACTAGTCACAGATTTTATAAAATAATGTAATTTGTGTAGCGTATTATGGAATAATGGAATCATCGTGCGCATGCGTATTTACACTTTCATGACGTAATCGAACCCTACTACAGCGCATGCGTGTTCAAACGTGAACTACGCAACGTATAATCAAATAGGTCTTACTACATTAGAAATACTTAATAGCATTGGGGGGCTCCTGTGTTTGAAGATGTGAAATGGCGTAAAGCTTGGCGAACAGTGAATAAATTATATTTAATTAAAGTAAAATAAGTCTCTTTTAAAATAATACATAGCCTAATGCCTATCCAGTAAAAGTAGGCTACTGAAACGCTTTAAATTAGATATTGATAACTCTTGTAATCTCTGTAAAGGTGAAAAGGAAACTATTCAGAAAAAAATCCCCCATTGCACACACAAGTTAAAAAAAAAACCCCCCATTGCCCACAAAAGAAAAAAAAAAAAAAAAAAAATTGCATTGTATGGTCTGAAAACTGAATTATGAAGCATTACACGGACCTGAAATGTTCACCTATTTTTAATTTTCCTCTTGACAATAGATGTCACTGAATCTCATTTGAGCACATTTCTAAAATGGCAATGTTTTTTTCTAATTTTAATACTTCATCTGGTCATCACTCATCAACATCCATCCTTTAGGACTTTACCAGGCATTATAATAGATTCAATGTGATTACATTTAATGCAGTTCATTTTTGACCAACACAAATTGTATATAAAATATTTATTTTACGGGTAATGGGAAAGCTTTTTTCAATACTCACAGAAATATAACATAATATAATAGCAAATATGTTTCAATTTCTACTGTTTCCTCATATAGGCCAAACAATCTGGATGAAACATCATAATCTTCTATTCTTAACTTGTTAAACATTTTTGTAAATCCACTTTTTTTTTAATGTGACTTTCCCCCATTTCCCCCTACTACAATCATTGTTTATTTACGTAGATGTGTTCCTTTATAAATATATCCCTAAAATGTCCTTAACATAATGTAAATTTGATTTAAAAAAATAATAAAATAAAAAATTCACAAAAGTATACTGATTTAAAACATTGGCTATATGCAGGTGAAGGAACACACAGTGTATTTAAATGTATTAGTAGGAAATATGAAAGAAAAAAAACAGTATTTTAATTTACATTATTAAATTTACATTGCAATAGTGAGTTTTAATGAATCTTACACTGTACATAATCACACTATTCTGTCAAAACTGGCCTGCATGTGTGTACACAGTTGTCCACTGTTTAGATATTTGTTGTTAAATATCCACATAAATATTATATAATTTCATTATGAATTTATAAAAATTTGCATTAAAAAACAACAACTGAAATGCACAGTCACGGCACAAGTGATGACACACTATCATCTCCAGTGAAACCAGCCACTGGCTCTGACCCTGCCTGGCCTCCTCAGTTGGAAACATGGTGAGAATAGTGCTGAATGGTGCAGTTTGACAGCAGACAGAAGGAGGGGTTCAGTCTCTCACACATCTGTAGTGTTTGCCCAGCTGGGAAAGGTGTCTAAACTGAAGATAGCTCTGCCCCAGCTGTTTATGGCTAAGGTAATGCAGAGGATGCCGATGATATTCATGACAATCCCTGTCCTGGCCTGCGGATAAAAGCGAATATTTGGATAACCGACATTAATAGTTTGTAACATTCAGCAATAATGTTTTTCCAATTTTATTTCTTCATTTCATCTAATTGACAAAGCATTCTATTTGCATCAGATATCGCTGTGCATTTTGGATTTAATCATTTACAGTTGTGTAACGGTTCATATTTAAAAATGTTTTTTTTATTAATGGCTAACACTCACCATGTCAGACACTTTCAGGTATCCGTATGAGAAGACTATGGCGTTTGGAGGGGTGGCCACTGGCAGCATGAGGCAAAAGACGCACTGAGGGTGCAGGGGTCATGACATACAGAGGGTTGATATGTATAGACTGGGACTGAAAAAAGAAGAAAAACAATGAGTAAAACCAGCTTATTTTACTGAGACATATGGAATTGAATTTAATGATATGTATTTGGTCCCTTTGAAATACAGTATGTTTGAATAATAATTAAATATAGGCCTATATATAGTAATAATGAGAAAATACATAGGTAGAATAGTTAAAATTATGTATTTAGCTGCAATCCGACCAGTCCGACACAGCAACATCGGCTCAACCAGTAATTGGTCAGTAGCATTATTGCAGTAGGCTTAGTTATTTTTCAGATTTGTTTTTCTGAAGTTTTGAAGTTTTTCTGTGCATGTTATAGCTTCCTGTGTTTAGTAGTGATAGGAAACAAAACTTAATGAAACTTTGACTCAATTTAACCAATTTTCACAAAACGATTTTTTGTTTAAGCACTCAAAACGCCACACACTGGTGACCCCTGCTGGTCAGAACGGTGAACACCTTTTACAAACCAAATGCAAATGTTTTATTAAAAGTGTAATCTATTAAATGAAATGAACAAATCATTTAATGGCATCAAATATTAAGTGTGTTTATAATATGTGTTATTTCATTAAAGTCCCCCTCGAGTCAATCATGTTATCCCTTAAAACTCATCTTTGATCACCAAAATGACATATTTAAGCATCATGCCCTAAAATAGCTTGAATGTAACTCTACACTCCTGCCTCATTTTGTATATGCGGATCTATGAATATATTAAGCCCCGAAAATAAGCCCCGCCCCCCACTCAATCACACCAGCTCAGAGATCCAATCATTGACGATCATACGTTAATGTGATTGGTTACAAGGTGAGACGTCAGAAACACCTGTGATTTCAAACCGTGTTTTTAAGACTCTCTTTGGTTCACTGCAGATTTAAGGACTCAGCAATGGTGTTGACTTATGAATTTACACATGGTTTGTCTAAACACCACAAAGACATATAAACAATACTAAACCTTGATTTTCACCACAGGGGGATTTTAATTGTAGGGATTTTTCTATGGAGAGCTTGGTTAATCTGGCCAATAAGAGACTGACTAAAACTCTTCCTTTTTATTATACAAATGTGTAATTGAAAATTTAAGACAGAAATATCATCCCCTAGCGGCAAACCACTGAAATGCATCTATCACATCATTAATGTTTAGTTCCTGTTTCCTTGGTTGCCCTGGTTTCTGTATATGTAATTACTGACTGGTTCGTCACCTATGCCTAGTCTCGAGTCTTCGTTATCTCTATGAATTATATTGTTTATTAAAAAAAGCTGCAAATATTTCCACGTCTACACTTTCTTCCTGCCTGAATGTTACAGCACACTTTTAAATAGAACATTTAATTTACAATACAATCAAATCATTTCTTTATTGCCAAGTTTGCTCAAACAAACAAGGAATTTCTTCAGGGAACAGAAGCTTTCAATACGGCCTGTATAATCGGCCAATAGCAGACAGGCAGGGTGTTCAGGAAATATATTCGAAAAGTTATTATTGTTGATAGTTGTTAATTATTGTATCAAAAAACCTTCTACTTTTTTTTTTTTACAGTGATATGGCTCTGAGCTCTCAAAGCTCAGTTGTGTTACAGGTAACAGAGGAGAATGAACAACACTGGCACAAACAGAGGAGCATCTGCGTATCTGCCTTCAGCAACGAGTGAATTAGCGAGGAGTTGAAAGCCCTCGATCTTTCCCCAGTGCCCGTTTTTTCTCATTCTTCCTTTCTCTTTCTTTTTCTCAACCTGACAACAATTCACATCTCCATGGTTCTCCCATACGAGCCACTTCAGCTTACAAATCCCTCCATTCACAGGCTCTCTTGCCTAGGCTAATTCGTGAGAAGAGGGCAGGACGTGCCAACTGCACAGCAAGAGACAAGAAAGGTGAAACCCAGTGAGAGATTTATGGAGGAAGAAGCTGTGCTTATTAAAAGAAACCTTGACAATTACGCAACTTGTTCATTTGTGTCTGGTATAATAAAATAACAGATAAACAAATAAATCTTTAATTCTTGTAAAATCCAATGTGAATGCAACATGAAAATTTTTTGTTATATCTCACTATTGCAAAATCAACATAAAACATGTTGACAAACACTACTAATATTTCAATCAGTGATTCACATCTATACATTGGCCACACCAGCTAAATAAATACATTATCGTGTCTATGGACCGGAGCACACTGTGTGTGACTTCATTCACCCCAATGGAAAGCATATTTACACCGTCAGAATCGTTCCCTATCCCCTATAAAGTGCACTGTAGAAAAGGTAGTAAATGTTAAAAAAAAATCAGCTGCAGCTTCAGCATCTATTTATGGGGACGGGACGCTTCAGATTCTAGATAGCATTTGATTGGACAGAAAATCTGATGAGAAGCTGAAGTGCAGCGTGATGTCATCAAAATCATTGATCGACATTGGCAGATGTGAGACTGTACGTTTTGAATCTTCTAAATGAGAATTTTGTCACTGTTTTGGAGCACACTAGCTTATAGATGACAGTAAGGCTAACATATTCATACCAAACAAAAACAAAGGAGAATATATTTAACAAAAAAAAAAACAAAAAAAAAAAAAAAAAAACTATTTCATGGGGACTTTAAAACCAAACTGACCTTAGACTTTTTGGACTAAACTGAATGTCAGTACTTTCTTCGAAAAAGTTACAAAAAAAAGTGAATGGCTAAGAAAAATTTGAAAAAGTCATGCAAACTGCCAAACTTCATTAAATTACACAATGTTGTGGTCAGAAGTTCTTTGTCACAAGGGCGAAATTGTCAATCACACATTGGGGGGGGGGACAGCTGTGGGACTTTTTGTGTTGGCGCATGCACACACTATATAATCAAGCCGGCGCCTGAACTGGAGCTTTTTACCATTCATAGATATGTGCCAAATGTCTGTCAGATTTCGCGCTCCTAACTCTTCTTCTGTTTGGTTTTTCCTAACTCACTGACGGTGCACGAGCTACTAAAGGTATAGGGAAAACATGACATGGATTTCAGGAGAAATAGGTTTTGTTAATGTATAGTGTAAGGCAAGTCGAATGGATTTGGGAAATGGACCGGCCGGGATTTTATATTTTCGGAGCTGGAAAGAAAGACGTATTTGCAATCACATCGATATTGCCCGCATAATCATATACAGTATGATAAAATATTGGGGGGGGGACAAATTGTCCTTCTTTGAATATTGGGGGGGACGTGTCCCCCTGTCCCCCCATAGAATTACGCCTATGCTTTGTCAGACTTTCTTTCCATTTTATTGACTGCGTCCTGCACACCTTTCTGCGACTACAAAGGTGTATGAGGAGCATGCATTTATTTATTTGTGAGCTTCACAGTTTAAGAATATAAATCATTGTGAATATTAGATGCGTACGTACCATAGATGCGAGTATAGGAAGAAATAATGTTGCTGTGGCAACATTGCTGGTGCATTCAGTGAAGGTAGCTATCATCAGACACACGACAATGGCAATCCCCCAGGGAGGAATACTCTGAAGAGGCGACAACTGATCTCCAAGCCATTTTGACAGCCCTGAGACCTGAGCATTGACCCAGATAAAAGTAAACAAAAACAGAAGGCATGACAATTGAAGCTGACCTTTTATATGGTGTTTAATTAAGAACTGCAGATTATCTTTAGTCTTTCTCATGTCCTTTCATTAAAGCATTATGTGTTGGCTTTCAAACAGCTCCCTGTTTAAACCACTAAGATGTGGGTGATATGACCAAAATCTTTTGATTTTCAACCACATTAAGGAACAACATCACAATAAAGTGATCCTGCCTGAAATCAGAGATTTTACTAATTGAAATAAAAGCCATACCCTATATTTCTCAACAATGTTGTGTAAATGACTGCAAATTACATTTGGAAAATGTTAACTTGGATCAGTCTCTTTAACAACTGGCTATTTTTGTTTATTGTTGTCTCTGTATTGATAGTGTACAATAATTGAACACTCTTGCTTAGAACAAAAACATCATGTTAATCTCTGGTCACACTTTGTATTAGGTGTCTTTAACTACTACATTTACATTTAAATGTATTAATTTTGCAGACGCTTTTATCCAAAGTAACTTACAAATGAGGAATAAAGCAAGCGATTCACCATAAAGAGGCAAATACAAGAAGTGCTCATAATACAAAGTTTCAGACATTGCTTAGAGTAGCATGAGCAAGAATAGGGAGGGATTAAAGGAAAGTGCAAGCATACATTTATTTTATGATGAGGTTAAAGGGATAGTTCACCCAAAAATGAAAATTACCCCATGATTTACTCACCCTCAAGCTATCCTAAGTGTCTATGACTTTCTTCTTTCAGACGAACACAATAATAAAATAAAAAAAGTCATTGCTCTTCCAAGCTTTATAATGTAGTGAATGGCGGTTGAATGAAGTCCAAAAAAAGTGCATCCATCCATCATAAAAGTAATCCATAAGTCTCCAGGGGGTTACTAAAGGCCTTCTGAAGCAAAGCGATGTGTTTTTGTAAGAAAAATATCCATATTTAAAGCTTTATAAACTAAAATAACTAGCTTCCAACAGACGGCCTATGCAAGCCAACTTACCCCAAAAGAACCTCTGACACGATGTATGACGTAGGATGTAGGAGTAGCGTAAGCTTTGCGGTACTCTTGCGGTTCAAACAATTAGGGCTGGGCAACAAACTCAAGCTCCTCTTCTATTAGATTGAAACCCTCCGACAATTCTCTATAAAAATTCTCCTTTAACACTTCTAATTCATGACCGGTGTTTTGTTTTGCTCTATCCTCTGCGCTTCTGCGTTCATCAGTATGTCATGCATCAGGTCAGAAGTTACTCTTTCGCCATAAATCGATGCGTACGGCCGTCTGTCAGAAACTAGTTATTTTAGTTTATACAGTTTTAAATATGGATATTTTCTTAAACAAATGCATCGCTTCGCTTCAGAAGGATTTATTAACCCTCCGGAGCCATGCAGAGCCACTTTTATGATGGATGGATGTACTTTTTTGGACTTCAAAATCTCATCCTCCCTTCACTCCCATTATAAAGCTGGGAAGAGCCAGGACATTGTTTTAATATAACTCTGATTGTATTCATCTGAAAAAAGAAAGTCATATAAGGATGGCTTGAGGGTGAGAAAATCATGGGCTAATTTTTCATTTTGGGGTGAACTATCCCTTTAAGTCAAGGAAGAGATGAGTTTTCAGCTGTCTTTTGAATATTGTCAGGGATTCTGCAATCCGGATGAATTACAGAAATTAATTACAGATTTTATTACTTGCAGGTATTTATTAAATTAGTATTAGAAAATAAATTAAAAAATTTAATAATTTTAAATAAACAAACATGTATGTTCACAATAAATGCATTAATAATTTGATACAATGCATTGTATCAAATTATTAATTTAAAATGTTAATATATAGTAGTTAAAGACAATGAGAACAAATCCAATAATTACTTTTGAACATCAGACCTTTTTTTTTTTTTAAGAATCACTAAGACTCACATTGAACAAAAGCAATATTCAAATCTTTTAATAGAACAATACAGACCATACTATAAATACAACATACTAGCTAGATCTACATTTTGGAAGAACATTATTATTGTCAGATCACCCAGCCCTAAATCTTGCTCTGTGGTAAAGCAATGAGGGCTATAAAAATATATCTGACTTGAATATACTCTCAATAAAATACACAAAGACAGATTTTGAAAAGCATTCGTTGTACCTCACTGCCCTTAGCCAGGGCAAAGCCTCCCCCCAGCAGCAGGACGATACTCCAGGGCATCTTCTTCTGTGTCACACTCCATGTCAGCAAAGCTGGAGTCGGGCCACTGTCTTGCTGGGGCACTGACATAGACCACAGTCATATTTATTCATGTTATTTATTAATTAACTTTTTTCATTGACATTTTTATATATATAAAAAAAAAAAAAACATATAAAAACAACAACAACATCAACAATTCTCAATAGCACTCTATAAAAAAATGTGTTGGGATTCAGATAATGTGGAAAAACAAGATTTGTACAATGATTATGCTAACTGATACCAACAAATATTAATATATACACTCACCTAAAGGATTATTAGGAACACCTGTTCAATTTCTCATTAATGCAATTATCTAATCAACCAATCGCATGGCAGTTGCTTCAATGCATTTAGGGGTGTGGTCCTGGTCAAGACAATCTCCTGAACTCCAAACTGAATGTCAGAATGGGAAAGAAAGGTGATTTAAGCAATTTTGAGCGTGGCATGGTTGTTGGTGCCAGACGGGCCGGTCTGAGTATTTCACAATCTGCTCAGTTACTGGGATTTTCACGCACAACCATTTCTAGGGTTTACAAAGAATGGTGTGAAAAGGGAAAAACATCCAATATGCGGCAGTCCTGTGGGCGAAAATGCCTTGCTGATGCTAGAGGTCAGAGGAGAATGGGCAGACTGATTCAAGCTGATAGAAGAGCAACTTTGACTGAAATAACCACTCGTTACAACCGAGGTATGCAGCAAAGCATTTGTGAAGCCACAACACGCACAACCTTGAGGCGGATGGGCTACAACAGCAGAAGACCCCACCGGGTACCACTCATCTCCACTACAAATAGGAAAAAGAGGCTACAATTTGCACAAGCTCACCAAAATTGGACAGTTGAAGACTGGAAAAATGTTGCCTGGTCTGATGAGTCTCGATTTCTGTTGAGACATTCAGATGGTAGAGTCAGAATTTGGCGTAAACAGAATGAGAACATGGATCCATCATGCCTTGTTACCACTGTGCAGGCTGGTGGTGGTGGTGTAATGGTTAGGGGGATGTTTTCTTGGCACACTTTAGGCCCCTTAGTGCCAATTGGGCATCGTTTAAATGCCACGGCCTACCTGAGCATTGTTTCTGACCATGTCCATCCCTTTATGACCACCATGTACCCATCCTCTGATGGCTACTTCCATAGGATAATGCACCATGTCACAAAGCTCGAATCATTCAAATTGGTTTCTTGAACATGACAATGAGTTCCCTGTACTAAAATGGCCCCCACAGTCACCAGATCTCAACCCAATAGAGCATCTTTGGGATGTGGTGTAACGGGAGCTTCGTGCCCTGGATGTGCATCCCACAAATCTCCATCAACTGCAAGACGCTATCCTATCAATATGGGCCAACATTTCTAAAGAATGCTTTCAGCACCTTGTTGAATCAATGCCACGTAGAATTAAGGCAGTTCTGAAGGCGAAAGGGGGTCAAACACAGTATTAGTATGGTGTTCCTAATAATCCTTTAGGTGAGTGTATATAATCTATATTATATATGATATACACTATCTACACTATCTAGCCTAATAGTCAAACAAGACATCAGCTAAGCAGGTGTTAAACTGACCTGTGTCAAAGCTCTGTGCTCTCCAGAAGCACAAACGTGGAGGTTTAGAGGGGAAAACAAAAAGCAGGGCAGCTACAAACACCGCCACTGTGGCATCTGTCACAAACCTGCACAGAGGTGAGCCATGAGGTTGAACAAGGGGTTAGAGGTCATTACACAACAGATGATTTAAAAAAGTGTTTGTGTGCAGATTCTATTATGTTCTGTTCTTTTTTGGTTCAGACCTTTCACCCAGAGAGAATCTCAGTTCACAGTTTTAAATCCTTAAAATCTTAGTATGTGACCGTCATCAGGAAATGTACACAGATGTTGTTTGCAATGTGGGGCAACTCCATTCACATTTTTGCTGGACATTTGACCTACAAATAAAGGTACACGTCACAGCTGATAACAGGAGAACACGCTGTGTGTGTTAACCAATGGTTCAAATTGACAGCTGAAACTGCCATTACTTGGTTTAATTTTAGAGGTATTTTACCCATAGACCTGAGGTCATTCTGGATATTAATGTTTTTCAACATTATGTCTATTTTGTCAAGTTTTTGTTCAGTTTGGAGGATCCTTAAAACTAGAAATTGTTTGGAGTTTGTTACCCTCAAACGGTATCAGAGGACATTTCACAGTGCAAAAATATGTAATTGTGATTCATTACAATTAATGATAAGCAGGGTTTGATTGAAAATCAAGCCACATTGTAAAGTGATGTTCCTTTGCAAAGGTATTATTATTTTACAATGTTCTGTAGAAAATGAGAATGTCGTTCTTGCAATTGTTGCCTCAACAAAAATAAGCATAGTTTTAACAGTAAGAGACAGTAAAAACCTGTTAATTGGTTAACAGTAAGTTTTTACCTTAGCTTGTAAAAAAAAAGCTACTTGTGATGAGCTTTGATTCTACATCTGGCTTTTCATTAACATCTCATTACCATGGTTTGGTGGTTGTCAGTATATTATAAAGGTACAAAACAGGCGCGCGCGCGCGCACACACACACACACACACACACACACACACACACACACACACACACACACACACACACACACACACACACACACACAGAACCTAAAATTGCTTAAAAACATACTACATCACTAACACCACTAAAATGGTTTCTTTGTCTTATCAATGATAGTGTTTTTATCCTTACTCTTTTTCAGCATTGAAAAAGTTTGTTGCCCAGCCATCCACAAAGCCTGGATCACGAGTGAACCAAAGCACCACCAGGAGGACGAAGAGGGCAAGGACACTCAGCTCCCCAAAGGTCATGGGCCCAAGACTCCGGTGCTCCTCTTTGATCACATTATAGGCAGCAATCTCCTTCTCGGTCTTCACCGTCCCACAGCCCCATGTCTTTCTGAAGCTTCATTTACACATTAAATGTTAGAATAACCTACTGTATATTATATGATAGCATAAGCATGATCCAGCTGAGTTTAATTCATTAGGAAATAACACTCACTTTAAACCCAGAAACACAATCTGTAGCCACAGCCAGGCCAGTATGAGCATGATGATCATGTTGGGGAAGGCAAATCCAAACCATGATGCAAAGTTTATGATGTCAGGGTTGTCTGGGAATAGTCTGTAGGTCAAACAAATGTTGATTTAATTGCTTATTTTTTTAAGAGGTAAGAATGTAATATGGTACTTTCTCTCATGCCTAGGGGAAAAAGCTCAAATGTGAGGTACCTACTGGTTCATCTGTCCCATAAGAACGAGGTTTGGTCCAGTGCCTGTGAGCGTGGCTGTCCCACCAATGCTGGCTGCGTAGCACACACATAGTGTCAGGCCTTTACACATCTTTAGTTTTTCTTCTGCGTCTCGAGAATGCTCTTCTGGGTTGGATTCAATTGAGAAGCTGTGGCCATTAAGAACCACTGAGCACAATAAAACAGAAGTTTTGGGACATTTTATACAATTTGAAACCTTTACATCTTGCCTGTACAAAACATGAATATGCCATTAGACTGCGCTGTGAAACTTTACAATGTTAAATATTTTTAAATGATACCAGTAAACTTCGGTAGCCCTAAAATATTACAAATAAAAAAATTTGAGGGTTACACATGTAACCCCGGTTCCCTGAGAAAGCATGTGTGAATTAACGCCAAACTTATTGGTCGACGGCAGTCCGATGGCGTCACATAGAGCCTAAGACGTTTCCTTTCGAGGGAACTCAATGCTAAGTCAGTTGCTACTATGGGAACGTTAATACCCACTATACGCCATGCTGACCAAAGGCTGCCTGTGTGCTGTGAAGGTCACCAAGCACAATATTGCCAGGCTTAAGCGCTGAAGGACTCGATGGGCCTTGACCCAGAGAAATCAAAATGTGTCAGCAACCAATTAGGACACATTAGTGACACTACAGCCTTGTTCCCAAGAAAGCTCAGTACAGGCACTAGGAAAAAGACCCATTCCCTCCATGCTTAACCGTTAATGAAACGGGGACTCCTGCATTAGACCAGTGTGAGCCACAGCTACATAGGGATAGGGAGTCGCTCTCAGCAATTCTACGTATAATCAATCTAGACCTGAAAACAAGCCTAAGGGAGCTGCGTACTGAAGGGAGCTGGAGAGGCAACAGAGAATGGGTCGCTAACTGTGATAACCCACTACATTCTATCAGTCGCTCTTTTTTCTCACAGTGAACTGCTTAACACCTCCAGCGTGCTGGAGAGAGGGACACCGAAGAGTGAAGGGGTCGCATCATCTCACCACAACCACTCTTTCAGACAAAGGCTTCCTTAACAGTTCACTGCTAACACCTCCAGTTATACCAGAGTAAGGTCAACCGAAAAGTGTGAGGGTCGCCGCTACCCCTCCTTCAGTAAGAAGCTACCTAAACAGTTCACTGCTAAAACCTCCAGTCATTCTGGAGGGAGGACAACCATAAAAGCGTGGCACCTAAACGGTGGTC
The DNA here is from genome assembly GCA_900092035.1 of Leuciscus waleckii. Lineage (NCBI taxonomy): Eukaryota > Metazoa > Chordata > Actinopteri > Cypriniformes > Leuciscidae > Leuciscus > Leuciscus waleckii. Next base: position 104,927 of record FLSR01000305.1, on the reverse strand, counting down.
CTACTTCGTACAGTGAGATGTTCAAAGATGGCCGTTGTCATGGTCTTACAACCAAAGATAGCCTGCTGCTGAAATTTAGCATGATCCTCTCACAGTGTGTTTGCTGCTAAGATCTACGTCAACTGACTAGCCAATACAAATGCAATATTAAATGGCGTATTGATCAACACAACATGGAGCTAAAACTTAAAACTACTTAGCTCCATTTGCAAAATTGGCATGCCAAGTTGTCCTCTTTTCCATAGCCATGACTGTGTCCATATTCTCCTCTTTCACTTCCTTCTCTTTTTTTCAGTGCACATAAAAACCACAATTCCCAAAATACCATTCATCTGGCTCTATTTGTTTACCACTAGTGCATGCTGATGACGTTTTATTCTTCTAACTTGCGACGTAGCCTACGATACAATCAGTGTCATCATCGTACAGTCTACATACAGTACATGTCATACCTAAGTTTATTAGATCCATGTCGTACAGTCCCAGCAAACATTTGGACGTTTAATGACCGTTGAAAAGATGTCCAAAAGATAAAGAAAGAAAGAAAGTTCCAAAATTAAAGTTGAACGGACGTCTTTGACGTTATCTGTTCTGTGTTACATATTTTTACCGATTTATGTTTACATTGCCGTCGGACCAATGTTTGCTGCGGAGTGATTTGTAATGAACCTATAGGGTCTCTTTTTAAAGAAAACTAAACTAATACAAATGACAAAAACTTTTAACTAAAATAAAATGGAAAATAAAACAATATATATAAAAAATATAATAATATTGATAAAAAAATAGAATAGTATGATACTAAAATAACACTAATTAGAACCCAAAATCAGATAAACAGTGCATACATTCTTCACTATTTATGTCTGAACTGGGTAGTCATATATCTTCAAGATATATGAAGATTATTTCTCACCCTGGGTTTCATTTGGTTTCTCAGTATTTTTCTCTTCATTCTCTGGAATGGAGGTCTGCTCTTGTTCTGCTCTGTTGTTGAGCTGCTCGAGCACAGCTTGAACGATGGGCACCATCATGGCTGTTGTGGCCGTGTTACTGATCCACATGGAGAGGAAGGCCGTTACTCCCATGAAGCCCAGCATCAACCTGCAGAAAGGCAGAAGAGGTATTACTGAGACTGCTGTTTTCAATGAGCATATTCCCAGAAGATTATAATTGCTTACAGAGCTGGTCGTACGCCCACGATGAGCAACACCCGGAGTGCGATTCTCTTGTGTAGGTTCCAGTGTTCAACAGCTACAGCCACCATCAGCCCACCCAGAAACAGCATGTTGGTGTCCTTTAGGTACTGCATACATACCTATCATACAGATATATAAAGTTTGAGTCACATACATAATAAAAATAATAAAAAAATAAAAAGTGTAGCATATTGAAGGACCAACAGAGTCAAGCATCAAAAAACATCTATATGAACATCTTAATTCCTTTAGGATTAAGATTATAAAAGTATGATGAAGAAACATAACAAGTAAAAATGAGTGATGTATAGTTAAAAAGAAAAATATACATTAAAGCTGCAGTTCGTAACTTTTTTGGGTTAAAATTATCCAAAATAAATTTTTGAGCAGGTACATAACCAGCCATTGTTCAAAACTATCTGCTTGCCTTAGCTCGATTCAAAACGGTAAGCTTGTTATAATGTTTTTAACTCCAGTGGTACTGGTGGATTTCCGCGGGAAATTTGATTATGTCTTTGCGTCATTACGTCACATCTGCATGCAGGGGCGTCATGAAGCCAAAATTCTGGGGAGGCACAATCTGAGACGTTGCAATGTTTTCTGACGGGTGATATGGATCATGTTAGGAGGGGTCAGGGGGTCTCTCCCCCTGAACATTTTTAAATTCTGGCTGCTAAACATACCATTTCAATGCAGTTTGGGAGGGACAGAAATACCTTAACGGAGCTAGCCGCAACCCTCCTCTATCTGAGGACTAAGTTAAAGTATCTATTTTGTAAGTTTATGTAAAAGACAGGTTGATGAAAGAACTGTAAGCTCAAATTCAAAAGCTTTTGAAGTCCACTTCATTAAAGCATGTTTACACACACACTTACTGTACACTTAGGCCTACTACACATGATTTTAAAAACAGTACCATTGCAGTTTTTATGTTATGATAATTGGTATGTGACCTAAGAACGATCTTACATTAAAGGTACATAAAGGTGCTGAGGTCTGACTTTGTGGTGCTCTGAAATTAAGTTATTTTAATATTAATATGTGATGAAGGACTTTGAAAGAAGTTTGACAGATTTCAGTGCTGAATAAGGTTAACACTACCCCGTTTATTTGAAAATGGTTAATATTTGACAGAAATGTAAAAAAGTAATCAAAACCGATCAGATAACGTTACTATGGCTTTGTATGGCAGTAACGTTAGCCAACTAGTTACTAGGCTAGCTATCGATAACGTTACACTGACACAACTTAAGTTAATGCTCTGAATTCGCAGCTAATATCAAATCCACAACTTTTTGATCAAGTTAAAAATTCCAGGTCAACCACAAATAATCCCACTACCTTTTAATATCATCCGATAACTAATTCAATGCTGATTTGTTGCTTTGCCCACTTACCACTTCAAGACCATCTGTAAAACATTGCCAGCTCAACGTGCGAGACGAGTGAGTTGCTTGAACATACACAGCAAAGATTCTAGAGCGCTACGCGCGTACACAGACACCATATTAGGAAAAAGGGGCGGGCTGATGCATTGCTGACCGATTTATTACACATCCAGAAGAATACATTTGATCGTTATAGGCTCTGGTATATTATGGAGCATAATAGGAATAAGTTGTGACAAAAAAATTATCAGGGAGGAAAAATCTGAGGGGGCATGTGCCCCCCTCACTTTGAATGGGCATGACGCCACTGTCTGCATGTACACATAAAGAAGGTGCCTTGGCTAGTAGGCTATATTGCATGTGAGGATGTTGGAGGTGGATATTTATAGCCTTTTCTCACAGCACTTGATATAAACTTATCAATTTGATGGCGGATCCAGAAAGTTTCAAATGACAATCACCAGTGACAACTGGACATTCACCCGTTGTAAAATGCAAAAGACTTCAGACTTCGGAGTGGCTACAGAAATAAAGAGACTGCAACCGGGCCCATGCAAAAACAAGGATAAATATCGGGGCATTAAATGTAGTCACGCAATGCTGATGTTGTTAACGTTTGACATGATATGATAAGCGATTGTTAGACTTAATCAGTGCGATTTATTGCAATCCTTTTTTTCCCTTAGTTGGTCAGAACAAAAGTGGATGTTACTTACTTGTTCAGGTGACATTTTCTTGTGAAAATTCTTATGTTGGTCATACTTCCAAAAGTAGAATCTGTGATTCCGAATGACAGCGCGGTGACAACAGCCGCACATTCTCCTCAAAACATTGGATTCATCTGCGCTGTGCCGTGCCGATGTACCCTGGTAATCCAGAGTTCTCGCGAGAGCACAAGTTGAATTTGCTCAGCGAGTTTACTCTGGCGTCGAGTAATGATGCTCATTAAAAATGCCCTTATATCTGAGCTGCACCAAGCGCTGTGACGTCGAAGTCATTAGTAAACATTGCAAGATGGCTATGGATGAACACCAGTTGTTTGAAACGGCTTTGGCCGCTACAATGAACGAGTTAGACTTGGCTTTTTCTCTAAAAGAGGAACAGAAGACGGAGCTCGAATCGTTCCTTTGCAAGAAGGACTTTTTTGCTGTTTTGCCGACCGGATACGGTAAGAGTATAATCTACCAGTTATCTCCACTGGTAGCTAACGGATGGGGCTTGTTGTGATTGGTCGTAGTGTTATCCAATTGCTGCAGTGTGATTTTCAAATGCATGCTTGGTGCCGCCTCTCGAGCTGGCCATTAGTCAATGCCAGACCAATAATCTTTCAGATTTAGGTTTGGATTTGCAGGCTAGTGCCGATGCACAACCCAAGTAAAGTTGATAATTCCGCGAATAACTGTAATTACAGATTTCGAACAGATGGCGACAAAGAGGAAAAACTACGGACTGCAGCTTTGAGGTAGGAGACATTACTGAAGGTAAAGTCAGTTATGCTAATAAGATGACTTTGGTTTATAGGACCTGAAACCTACATCTTTGGACTCCATGATTCTGAAGAGCGGAAAGAGCACAGCAGGCAGGAGAGCAGTGATAGCCAGTGGAAGCACCTCTGTACACCAGTACACTGCCATCAGTGCAACTACATAGGCACATCCAGCCTCCTGCAGATGAAAAACACAACACAGCCAAGAGCATGAATATACGAATCATTCAAAAGTTTGGAATCAGTCCGTTTTATTTAAATAACACTGAAGACTGGATAAATGACAGTTAAAAATTCAGCTTTGCCATCACAGGTATAAATACAAGTTTAAAACATATTAAAATAAAATAAAAAGTAATTTTAAATTGTAATTATATTTTGCAATATTACTGTTTTACTGTGTTTTAGATAAAATAAATGCAGCCTGGGTGAGCATGCAGTAGTGCACTGTAAAAAATTGCCAGGAATTTACAGGATTAAAGAGTATTATTTTACAATAAATTACTGTAGTCAGAAATTTACAGTGACATTAATCATGCTGGGTCATTTTCTTATGAATTAGTGTTAATCAACAGCAAAATGATGCTGACATCAAAAACATTTACTGCTTTAGTTTTATCTTTAACCATGCCACTGTAATAAATTATATTGCGTAGTGATGTAATTGTTTTGAAGTCACCATAATGGTGATTAGTGTTCAATTTGCTTGGTATCTTGGACCTTGTAAATTCATATTCAAATTTTAGCCAAGTCATAAGTGTGACACATGAAAACATTTGTTAAAACATGGCAAGCTAGAATATAAAATAAACTAATTGCCGGTTTTTAGGTTAGTAAAATTATACTATTATTAGCATTATTTCAGCATAATAATTTATCAATATCTTACTTCAAACTCATTATTGTTTGTAGATTGATATATTTCAAAAGTAAAGCAGCTGCTGAGATTTATCTTTGAAAGGTGTGACATTATATTGCAACACAATTTTTTTTCTTCCATCACAATGATGCACAGACATCAATACTCGACAAACAAAACACACAACAATGGTAACACTCAACAATTAATAATAATAAAAAAGATAAATTCAGAACATTACAAAATAAACAAACAACACAAACTGCTAAAAGTGAACCAAAAATAAGTTAAACAGATAAAACCAACAAGAATCAAGAAACCCCACCGCATAATCTATTCATGCCACACTGCATGCTGGGTACCTTCATAGTACATATACACTGTAGAAATACAGTATGATATTGTAGATTTTATAGTGCATTTAGATTCAAGAGAAGTCCTACTGGATTACTGTAAAAGTACGGTAATTATTATCCTCCCTGGTTATAAAAATAAATTCATTTTAAGTATACTTGCAGCCAGACTAATTTAGTATACTTCAAGTGTGATAAATATTAGTTAACTTGAAGTGTGCTATTTTGAAACAACTAATTTTGAACTAAGTATATTTTAGCTGAAATTAAATTACAACCTAGATGTTGATATTTAACAAATAAAGCATAACTTTAAATGTATTTAGTGTACTTTAGTGTACTAAATTGGAACAACTTTAAGTATACTTAGTATACTTTAAGTATATGCCTGTGTAGAGACTAAATACATGCTTGATTAGTGATATTAAAGTGTACTTTATTTGTGTAACATGTACATTACAAATTCAATACTAATGTCTTCAAAACATACAAGCAATATAACAGAAATATATATATATATATATTTATTTGTTTTTTGGGGTTTTTTTTTTTTTTTTTTTTTTTTTTTTTTTTTTTTTTTTTTTTTTTTTTGGGGGGGGGCGTTTTTTGGGCGTTTTTTGCCTTTTATTTGGATAGATACACAGGAAGTGAAGTGGGAGAGAGGTTTGAGAGTGACCATCAAAATATGAGGGAAATATTTTATATGAAGAACACAACAATAAACTTGGTTAAGGTACTTGTCTAACAAAATTATTTACCAATGAAAGGCAAACTACAGCTATGTTTTTGCATTTGTTCATCATTTCTTTGTATTAAAGCCTGGCCTAAAATTATGTCCTCACAATTTGGCATGTTTCACTGCATTATTACAAATAAAACAATTGAATCCAAGCGCAACTACAAAATATGCTTACAAAATCTTTAACAATTTTGTATTAATATATGAATAAAGGGTGAATATGTCAATTTACATATAGGCTGGACATCACTTTTAGCCTGTATATCTAACAATTTATATTTAAATTTGAAGGGGATCCTTCGCAATGGGATCATTATATTTGGGTGTCCTTAATATGAAAAACAAACGCCTGGAATAAGGAACTTATCCAAACACTGTTAAACTTTTCATCAAGGTAATACAAAATTGTAATGTGTAACTGTCGGCATTGTTTTATGCATTTCTAGATGTAGTTGCATGCTATGACTTAAGAATGGCCTGAGGTGCAAAGTTCCTTTCATTAGTCACTCAGAAACACTATACTGCAAATATATCTGATAACAATCAGACAAGTGTCAAAATAATGCTATAAAGACCTTATTACACATGATTAAATTACAAAACATTGCTACTGAGATGAGACTACATTGTGACATAGGCTGTTTTGATTAGGCTATATGACCTGCACCTCCATTCTGCTGCTGAATGAGAACTTATCTAGACACATTTTGTTACTGTTGGTGCTGTTTTTAATTAAGTGATTTTGTAAAAAATAATTATGTTTATGAAGTAACTAAATCAGGTTGGTCTACCATTTGTTTCTAAACTAAAAAGTGAACATGAGCTATGAGAAACCAATATTAATTTCCAATATGCTCCGGAAGAACACATTCGACACATGCGCACAACGACTGCACAACAGACCTAGGCAGTATATAGTCGTGGCTCATGTCAGCTACAGGACATCTGCTCCGAAGGACAAAGAAGAAGAAAAGGTTTGTGTTTGGCTGCTCCTTGTTGACCAGCAAATTTTGCTTCAATGAGAAATTGTGGTTTGGGGTTATTATACACATTATGTTGCATCAAAGTGAAAGTCACAATTGTAATTATAAAACAAACATACACTCAATTAAATTATTCAATTTAATGAATTAAAATGAGCTAAAGTAACACCATTTACAATTTTGTCAATTTAAATGTGTTCAATCCTAATCTATTTTACTTAATTCATTTGTGTTAAAACTAATATTTTTTTGTTGACATAACTAACTGGGCTCCGTTTCCCAAAAGCATCGTAAGCCTAAGTAGAGTTTAGTTCATGGTGCTTTTGAGAAACGCAGCCTTGGCAGTGGATCTGTAGTTCCCTGCATGCTTTGCAAAGGACTACATTAGGAGAATAAATTTAGGGATTAATTGTTATTTTATGTGTTTTTCAGTAAAGGGAAATATGTTGGTAGTTTATCTTAATGCTTAATGATGTGGGTACCATTGTGATAAAGAGTAGCGCTTGTGCTTAGGCTAGGCACTCAGTATTCTACGCTTATACTTTTGTCACCAGGCTTAGTGGATCCATTTAAATTGTGTATAATAATAATTGATAGTAGGCTACATATTTGAGCCTAAGTAAATTAAAGGGGTGGTTATTTCACTTTTCTAACTTTATTTAGTGTGTAATGTTGCTGTTAGAGCATTAACAACATCTGCAAAGTTAGAATGCTCAAAGTTCAAAGCAAAGGGAGATATTTTCTTTTAAAGAAATTGCTTTTAAAAGACTACAACAAACGGCTGGTAGGGACTACACAAGCTTCCTCCCGGGTTAAGTCGGGCATACACTGTGGATGTCTGTGTGATTTCAGCAAGGTTACCTACTCTTTCAGCAAGGTTCCTACTCACACTGAACGAGTAGATCGCATGCGATGTAAAGCCAAAGCTCAGAATTTACGTGCTCACACTATACAGTCCAAACATCGAGCTGCGACTTGACGGGAGCGTGCCTATGTTCCCACAGCCCTATGTTCCCACAGCCCTATGTTCCATCATTTCCAAGGTTTTTTTTTCTTTCTTTCCAAAATTAGGCCCTGTGTTCCCACATTTCCTTTATCATCACTTTGCATCAGATTTTATCCCCATTTCTCCCAATTTGGTAGTCACTTACACTAACCCTAACCTAACCCTAACCCTAACCCTAACCTTTTGGTGACTTAGCGCTTCCTGCTTAACTAAGTTCGGGGGACAGGCAGGTTAAATGAGAGAACATAGGACTGTGGGAACATAGGGCTGTGGGAACATAGTGCCTAATTTTCAAAATTTTCAGTAAAAAAAAAATTCGTAGAAATGTGGGAACATAGGGCCGTGGGAACATAGGGCTGTGGGAACATAGGGCTGACCCCGACTTGACTGCTCATCACACTTTACGTAAGAAATATGCGCGATAAACCCCCGTGCTGGGTTGCGCCAATATATGATATCATGCATGTATCCAGAGATATTGTCAAAACAAGCATCAACTATCAATATCAAGATGATTTAGCATTCCCAATTTATGTATTAAATTATTATTAGTATTATTGTATTATTATTAGTTGTATTAGGGAAGGCTAGGCTACTTTTATTATTAAATTGATAGGTATATAATTAATTTGCCACGCAATAATTTCATAGCGCATCACTGCATAACCAACGCGCTGTGAGGATAATAAAAGATTAGAAGCTAGGATACTCCTCATTGAAAATTGTCTAAAACAGTCTAAGACATTTAGGTCGATTACAATGAATTATAGGCATATAATTAAAATTATTAACAGTCTATAATATGTTCGAAAACTGCAATAATTAGTCAAAGAAAATTAAAAACAGCTTTTCAAAAACATTAATTGTTTAGCAAATTAATAAAAGTGGCATGGTGTGATACATCGCAGGTGGTTTGGAAGACGTGGGTAGGCTAATATGTGACCCTGGACCACAAAACCAGTCTTATGGGTAATTTTTTTTAAATTGAGATTTATACATCATCTGAAAGCTGAATACATAATCTTTCCATTGATGCATGGTTTGTTAGGATAGGACAATATTAGGCCGAGATACAACTATTTGAAAATCTGGAATCTGAGGGTACAGAAAAATCGAAATATTGAGAAAATCGCCTTTAAAGTTGTCCGTTTCTATTAGCGATAGTACTGCATCCATTCACAAAAATAAATATTTTATATATTTAAGGTGAGAAATTTACAAAATATTTTCATGGAACATGATCTTTACTTAATATCCTAATGATTTTTGGCATAAAAGAAAAATCTATAATTTTGACCCATACAATGTTTTGTTGGCTATTGCCACAAATATACCCGTGCTACATAAGACTGGTTTTGTGATCCAGGGTCACATATATGGTTAATCCATTTTGCAACACAAACTGGAGGTAAGCAACATTAATTGTTAGCTAGTTTGAACTACAGAACTTAAAGATCTCGCTCTTTTCGTTTTCTTTCTTGCTGCAGATGAAATGGTTAAACTTCTGTTTTCGCACAGGCGTATAGGTTACGCTCACTATAGTGAGGGAAAAAACACTGAATTTAGGGCAATCGGTTCGTAGCTTTGCTTCAACTATGCGATTTAGGCCCTGTCCCAAATGGCACACTTCATGTGCACTTTCGGTCTTGTGGACTTACAATGGCTTCCGCATGCGCGTGTCCCTAAAGTCCTTGAGACCGCAGTGTGTCCCATATTTGTCATTTTTAGATCTCAGAAGGGTGCTCGCGAGCCCCCCCCCAAGTGGTCGATTTGCGCCCTTGATGCGCACTTTTGCCGAGCCCGCGCTGATGCGGGCTCCGCAGCAGACTTCTTCCCGACAGTCAAAGCGGCATTACGTCACGAAAGTGCGACTCAGAGGAAGACCGCGAGTGCTTAGGGTTCCATTTGGGACAGGGCCTAGTCACGAGGAGCGACCAAAATTTCTGATATGCCAGAAATTCATCCGGTTAATCGCCTATCGTTTCTCCCTGTACACTGCACGACAAACGACGCACGACAAAGCTGAAAATCGGCCCGACCCGAAAAAGAGTCGCACGAGTCAGAATTCGGCTCAATAACGGACGAAAATCGCACAGTAGGCTATGCAAAATTATGTAAAATTTACAAAAACCCCGCCCCCTGGAACGCGATTTATAGATTATCATGACAGAATATGCTGATCAATTACTAGAAGATAACTACACAGGCTACATTATAAATTCATCAACTAACCAATCAGAAATGCCCTGTTGCATTCTACATGTTGCTTCTTCTTAGGTCTCGATCTCCATCATTGTCCGACTCCAGTTTGAACATAAAAGGCTAAAAGTTTTTAATATTTTCAGTGCATGTCTTTGTGAGGTAAAATGACACAAGCTGTTGAAGCTGCGCCATCTGTGTTGGGAGCAGTATCTCATTTACATTTAAAGGGACAGACAGACAGACAGACACAAAACGGGGTGTTTTTGCTCACCCTCAAAAAGTGACAATTTTAACATGCTATATAAAAATATCTGTGGGGTATTTTGAGCTAAAACTTCACATACACACTCTGGGGACATCAAATACTTATTTTACATCTTGTGAAAAGGGCATTAT
>FLSR01000305.1:77844-94255 GCA_900092035.1 Leuciscus waleckii | reverse complement strand
ATTTTTTTTTATTGACTAACATAATAGAGCTAAATATGCTATAATAATATGCTAAAGTTAATTTGACCTAAATCAACTAAAGTGTGTTGACCCAACTAAACTGGTTTATTTTGAATTAACTCAATTAAATTGTGTGGAAAAAAAATTCTTCAGGTAAATTAAGTAAGGGTAATTAATATTTTCTTGAGTGTATTTACATCAAGGTGGAAATAGACTTTCATCATATTAACAAAAAAGATTATATCAAGTTTAGTAAGTAATTTTACCTTGCTGGAGAAATCAGGTGATATCTACTGACAGTTATGCTTCAGTAAAACCTTGTTTTTCCATGTTGGTTGAATTCAGTTATAATAATCTTAAATCACGTATTTCATTTCAACAAACTAGTTTTTGTAGATGTTAGGCTATCACATGAAGTACATTTTCTAGGTAGACCTGACAAACATTTTTTTTCAGTGTATAAGATTTGAGACGTTCTTGTAATTATTTGTTAGAACAAAAAAAAAAAAAAAACTAAAAAAAAAAAAATTTTTGAGAGAAAAGGGTTCTTTTAATTTTTTGTTAAAAAAAAAAAAAAAAAAAAACTAAAAAAAAAAAAACTTTTGAGAGTAAAGGGTTAAGACAAATATAGGGCATTGTGTGTTTGTGGTGAAGGAATGTGTCGCCCCCAGTGTTACGCATGGTCTCGTACCCTTGCTCGCAAGGCACAGAGAAATCCGACTGAAAGAACCTCGAAAGATGTGTAAAAAGTCCAACTCAGGGTCTTTCTCGACTCTCTTTCGCATGTTTTAGACACGCTTGACTGTCAAATCAAATCACTCACTGGCCAGTGAGAACGACACAGCATTTATATTTATGGATTTTCAGCTTTTCAGTTAATCACGTTTTTGCCAATTTAAAACATTTTACATGCATCATAAAATTAGCCTCACCTTTGTTCCAATGACAAGTGGCAAAGGAAGGAGAAGGAATGGGGTGCAAAAGAGAATCAGTCCATTTTTCATCCTCCATATAACGTTCAGAATATGTGAAGCCATCATTAGGCCTGTGGGTTTAAGGATAACTTTACAAAGAAAAGTCCAAACGGGAGGAAACTACGCAAAACTTCTGTGTACTGATCTGTGGACAGTGCAAGGGATCGCGCTCTCTCTCTCTCTCTCTTTCTCTCTGTCTTTCTCATTCACACACACGCACGCACATACACACTTACACTCACACACACACACACTGGAGAGCATAATTATGCGCGTGCGAGGTTTGTACCGGTTTCAATTCTTAAATATTAACCTATGAATTTCATCACCAAAGTTTCGTCAACCACCTTACTTGTCATAGTCAATCAAGCGCATACAGGTCTGGTTTATTCATAATAGACCTGACAAACGATTTAGAGAGGATCTTATGTCTTGGTCGGTCATCCTAATTACACATTAAAAATATAGCTATTTTCTGTCTTCTCAGCAGATCCATGTAGGACCCTCAGGGACCAGGCTCTAATAAAGTAGACATCTGCTCACAGAAGCACAGTGTTTAAGTGCTTCTTCTTCTATCTTTGACATCTCATTTACTGTTCATAAATCCCAAAATTCATGATTGATATTCCTCACAAAGGTCTTTGAAAGTAAGGGAATACAGCCTGAATGAACTAAGTGAGATTGGATGGGGGAGCGCAAGGAGAAGCTCTTATCTGAGTAGAGTTGAATGACAGGGAGATAAACAGAGGGTACACTGCTGCCTTTGCCGAAACTCTACACAGAACCAGCAGGGAGTCAGACTCACAGACCTGCTGAGAGACTGACAATAGTTCTCTGTGAGAGGGAAAGGATGAGGTTTCCTTAAGTCAGTGAGTTGTGGGAAATCTTGATGAACCCAAGTTTTGTGTTTCAGGTGAACTTTTTGCTGTGGCAAGGCTGTAAAAACAATACAATAAAGTGAAACATCAATAACAAGACTGATCAGAACAGTCATAACAGGATTGTTTATTTATGATACAGCCAAATTATGTAATAAAAGAAAGTTAAAAGTGGTGGATCAAACTCGACTTTGGACAGTTTTGATTTATTCCCCAATGGTCACAAATGCATTCAAGGACATCTTCATGTTTTATAGATTTACAGCATGGAATTGTGAAATATTTAACAGAAAAAACAAAGACAATACAAAGTGCACCATAATGTCAAATGAACACTAAACCAGATCCAAGTCTCTTTTGGGATACTGTTGCACAGCTTGGTGGAACAATTTATTGGTCATTCTTCTTGTCAGTATTGTCTATAACTGGAACTTGTAAGTGTAGAAAGTTTTTTATACTCCTATTCAGTTCTAATTGGACTCAAATTAATAACTCAGAAAATAGTATTGGATCTAAAACTGGAATTTGAAGTATTGGAATTAAATTGAACTAAAAATTAAAACTGAATATGTACCCAATAAATATAATTTTTTAAAGTAGAAAAAGACCCAGTTAACAAAAATATGTTCTAAGAATGTTTTATGTGCCCATGAAGGTATAACAATTTTAAATTTCTCTAAATGTTCACATTTTTAGATGTAAAAAAAAAATCTTGGTTATGCAAACGTTAAGGGAACACTCCATCGTATCATTTCCGAAACATAATTTGAAATTTACTTTTGAATGTTCTCTGAATTTAAAAAATGTTTAACTAAATGTTTCAGGTAAAAATCTTCCATAAACGATGTTTGAGAACTCTTTAAAAACATTATTAAAGACCAGATACCTTTGAACAAAAATGTTGTTGACGTTACTGTAAGAAAATTTGTTTATAACTTTGAGAGAACCTTGCCACAAAGTTCTGAGAACGTTCCCTGTTAGCTAGGAGAGTTGGAAGGCTTTAAAGAATTCATAGCAGACCCGGTTCTATAATTGCATTAATCTTGTAATAATTGATCAGATTTTATTTAAAGTTATTGACTTAAAATATTAAGTTTAGTTAACTTTAGTTAAGTTGATATTTAAGTTATCTCAACAAATTTTAAGTTGTTATAACTAAATCACAGCCACATTTTTTACAGTGCAGGGCTGAGGAACTGGCTGTTAGAGGAGGCGGGAGAGGGAGGGATCACAGGAGATACAGGGCTGGACGGAACCAGCGGGGTAACAGGCAGTTAGGGGCTGGACGGAACCAGCAGGGAAACAGGCAGATCAGGGTTGGAGGGAACCAGTGGGGGAAACAGGAGAGTCAGGTCTGGTCAGGACAAGTGGGGACAGGATAAACAGGGGAATTACCTCCTCAAACAATAGTCCAAAAAATTTTCCAGCACCTATCCCTGGGATCACGGTGGATGAGCTATCCCATCCACCGTGGTGAGGTTGTGGGCAGGGATTTCCTCCAAGCCCTCAAACTCCACTAACACTCCCTCGGCAGCACACAATGTAGCAGGCTCACGCACCTGGTCAGATACACCTTGTGGATCAGGCTCCGGGGCGACGACTCCTTCCGTCCTGTCTTAAGGCCTGGCCGACTGACGGCCGACGAGATTTCAGAGCGATCCAGGAGACGGCCATGATGGAGGCGATCCACGGCGGTATTGATGGAGGGAGGAGCCAAGGTGGAAATTTGAGCCTGACCGACTGAGGTGATGCAGGGAGATGGTGAGGCCCAGGTGACGTCCAATGGACCGAGAGACCCAGAGACGTCACTGGACCTGGAGACCAAGGCGGAGTACCAGCAACGAGAGGCCGAGGTGGAGCCAGTGGGAGGAAGGAATGAGGCGACGCCGGTGTGAGTGAGGACCCCGGTAGAGCCAGAGAGATGGAGGAGCCAGATGGAGCCGTAGAAGTGGAGGATGGAGCGCAGTCGACACCCTGGAAGTCCTTGGTGATGGTGGAGCAACGACTGACCAGGGAGTAGCCGGTGGGACAAGGGAGCCCTGTGGAGCTGAAGGGATGACGGTCCCAGGTGGAGCCGAGGTGGCGGGAGCCAGAGCGAAGCCAACTGGTCGACGGTCCAAGGTGGAGCTAAGGGCTCAGGGGACGAGGTGAAGCTAGGGAATCCTCATGCCATGTCGGAGCTGGTGACTGAGAATCCCAAGACCGATACGGGTTGCATGGCGGAGCCGAATGGCTGAAGGAATACAGCAAAGGCGAGGCAGAAGGAATGGCTCGCTACAGTGGAGCGAACAGGAGAGGAAGGTTGGGTGTGAGACAGACTTGGGGATAGACAGGGATGATGGCGACGAAGACAACACTGTGCTGGACAGAACCAGTGGTGATAAAGAGACGTTAGTGCAGGAGCAGACCAGTGACAGAGGAGGTTCGTTTGGGTGGCAGAGTGGGAAGAACTACCGCCATATTCCAGTCTATTATCCATTCTTCCTCATCCAGCTCCACTAAAACTCCCACAGGCAGGAATGAAATGTCCGGCTCACACACCTGGTTAGATGGGACCCTCAGGCATCTCTTGTTCCTTATCCGCAGTGGGTATGGTCACTGGGTCTATCTCTGGGGTGATGATGGCTGGACGCTGGCGGCAGGATCCTCTTATACCTCGCCTACAGTAAAAAAAGATCAGTAGACTCAGAGGGTGAAGTTGATGTATTGATGAAGTTGAGCAGGAATTTACCCCTGGCATCACCAGCTGGATGTCGTCGTCCAGTCTGATACAAAACCCCTCCATGAGTGCGATGACATTGCAATGGACAAGGAAGCTGACGTTGACGAATTCCTCCACATACTCCTCCAGGTCTCTACCTCCATGAAACATAAAATTTGTGGCTCCATTCGGTCTGTTGTAGTTCTCAATTGAAGCGACATTAATGGAGGAAAGATCCATCTTCATTTATTTTATGGTCCAGTATTCTGTAATGTTGTAAGTCTGAAAATGAAGAGGAGAGGCAGAGAAAATCAAATATAAGTCCTTATATTTAAATAAAGTAAAACAAAGTAAACTCAGGTAATCCAATGGGAAGAAACAGTTACGAGACTGCGTGTAGAACACACACACAAACAATATACCGGACACCTGAAAGGAGCACAAAGAGGAACTTAAATACCAGTGATAATGACAATGTAACAAACGGGTGTAATGATTGACAACAGTCATCAGTTGTCAAGTGTCCATGACAACTGATGACTGGCGGGAAACTAGGAGCACAGGAAACAGGTGACTGATAAATGCAAATTAAAAGTCAATGAAAACAAAACTAAACACACAGATTGTGACAACTTGGAAAACAACAAAAAGTGCAATATGCCGCTGAAATATTTTGCTAAGCATTACTGAGCAAAGCTGAGAAAAAAATAAATTTTTCATGAACTGGAAATCACAATGTTAAAATTCCCTGATATTTCCAGGACCAGTGTATCACTGTATCAATGGTTTGGATGTTTTGACTATTGACTAGAGCACATTATGAGACAGCAGTCAGTTGCCATCCTGAGACGACAATATGTAATGTGTACAAGCATGTCTGTACTCTGTAAAACAATATGTGTGATGAATAGACTGAAATGTTGTTAACACTTGCCATTTTTTTTACGAAGTTATAAATAAAACAAAGATTATTGGAGTAAGTTTTACTACTTCAGTCTTTTATCTTCAAAATAAATTGGAAAATATAATAATTCAACATGTAACTTGGTGGTTATTTGTAATAAAAATAATAATAATAATAATAATAAATAATAATATAAACAAGCAATTTCAGAATGAAAATTGTTTGTGTGTGTGTTTGTGTACCTCAAGAGAGCCATATGCAGACAGAGTCAGTCTGTCTTCTAGAGCATGCTTCTCAAACGAACCTGTCATGGGGACCCCCACCATTGCATATTTTGGATGTCTTCCTCATCAGACAGAGCCAATTCAACTCTTGCAGACTGTATTAATGAGCTGATGAGTTCTTTTAGGTGTGTTAGATGAGGAAGAAATTCAAAATGTGCAGTGGTTATATACAGAGGATATACAGGTCCTTCTCAATAAATTAGCATATTGTGATAAAGTTCATTATTTTCCCTAATGTAATGATAAAAATTTAACTTTCATATATTTTAGATTCATTGACACCAACTGAAATATTTCAGGTCTTTTATTGTTTTAATACTGATGATTTTGGCATCAGCTCATGAAAACCCAAAATTCCTGTCTCAATAAATTAGCATATTTCATCCGACCAATAAAAGAAAAGTGTTTTTAATACAAAAAAAGTCAACCTTCAAATAATTATGTTCAGTTATGCACTCAATACTTGGTCGGGAATCCTTTTTGCAGAAATGACTGCTTCAATGCGGCGTGGCATGGCCGTAATCAGCCTGTGGCACTGCTGAGGTGTTATGGAGGCCCAGGATGCTTCGATAGCGGCCTTAAGCTCATCCAGAGTGTTGGGTCTTGCGTCTCTCAACTTTCTCTTCACAATATCCCACAGATCCTCTATGGGGTTCAGGTCAGAAGAGTTGGCAGGCCAATTGAGCACAGTAATACCATGGTCAGTAAACCATTTACCAGTGGTTTTGGCACTGTGAGCAGGTGCCAGGTCATGCTGAAGAATGAAATCTTCATCTCCATAAAGCTTTTCAGCAGATGGAAGCATGGAGTGCTCCAAAATCTCCTGATAGCTAGCTGCATTGACCCTGCCCTTGATAAAACACAGTGGACCAACACCAGCAGCTGACATGGCACCCCAGACCATCACTGACTGTGGGTACTTGACACTGGACTTCAGGCATTTTGGCATTTCCTTCTCCCCAGTCTTCCTCCAGACTCTGGCACCTTGATTTCCGAATGACATGCAAAATTTGAGCAACCACTGAGCAACAGTCCAGTGCTGCTTCTCTGTAGCCCAGGTCAGGCGCTTCTGCCGCTGTTTCTGGTTCAAAAGTGGCTTGACCTGAGGAATGCGGCACCTGTAGCCCATTTCCTGCACACGCCTGTGCACGGTGGCTCTGGATGTTTCTACTCCAGACTCAGTCCACTGCTTCCGCAGGTCCACCAAGGTCTGGAATCGGTCCTTCTCCACAATCTTCCTCAGGGTCAGGTCACCTCTTCTCGTTGTGCAGCGTTTTTTGCCACACTTTTTCCTTCCCAAGACTTCCCACTGAGGTGCCTTGATACAGCACTCTGGGAACAGCCTATTCGTTCAGAATTTCTTTCTGTGTCTTACCCTCTTGCTTGAGGGTGTCAATGATGGCCTTCTGGTCAGCAGTCTTACCCATGATTGCGGTTTTGAGTAATGAACCAGGCTGGGAGTTTTTAAAAGCCTCAGGAATCTTTTGCAGGTGTTTAGAGTTAATTAGTGAATTCAGATGATTAGGTTAATAGCTCGTTTAGAGAACCTTTTCATGATATGCTAATTTATTGAGACAGGAATTTGGGGTTTTCATGAGCTGTATGCCAAAATCATCAGTATTAAAACAATAAAAGACCTGAAATATTTCAGTTGGTGTGCAATGAATCTAAAATATATGAAAGTTTAATTTTTATCATTACATTATGGAAAATAATGAACTTTATCACAATATGCTAATTTATTGAGAAGGACCTGTATATAGACAAGGGTTCCCACAGTCTTCAGATATCTATTTGTTTAGCTGTGGCGCCCTCTAGACTCTTACGTAGTGCATAACATTTTCAATGTCCCCATTTTACTATTCTATCTAAAGCATCTAGCTAAATCACACAGCTATTGGGCATTAGTGCTATTGGACATAAGTTACACTACTGTTGTATGGTGGGTTCTGAAAGTGACCTGTTGATCAACACTGTTCATTTAAGCATCAATGACGAATCATTAAGATTCTCTCATTTATTTTGTATATTGTAATATTATATATTTTAGATGGTACAGAATATATTTGTGATAATTTCAAGATCTTATTAATTGTCATCATTGATATAACTACCAAAAGTTATGAATATTTTAATAACCATTAATGACTTTTTGCAGGTTGAGGCCTTGTTCTAGATTAGTATGGTGGGCATTGAGTCTAACGGGGCGGGAGTAAGAATTCAAGGTTTTGTGTAGGTGGACAGCTACAGGGTACAGGGTACACTGGACAAATAAAGTCCATTTGAGGCTTTTGAAACTACTTGCAAACATTACAAATTCAGTAGTACAATTGTGATAGGATTTAATAACATCCTGGAAACTTTGCAATAAATGGTTTTCACTTTAAAGTATTAGATACATATAAATACACAAAACATTATCAAAGTTAGCTGGAGATAATCTATTTATATAATTTTGTTCATTAAATAATTGTTGTTTGTTCATATTTCATGGTCAGGGAATTAATAAGTATTTTAGTGCATTAATTAACAAGTACTTTTGTTTGTTCATTCTTTTTCATTTAATTGAAAAAAAGATTAATTTTTATATTGTTTATGTCCTTGGACACAACCTCATTTAACAAACAACTGAATTATTGTTCTTTCTTTCTTTCTTTCTTTCTTTCTTTCTTTCTTTCTTTCTTTCTTTCTTAAATTTTTTTGTGATATTACAGTTTTGAATTTCTATCATAAACTGAATACTTTTTATTTTGGTCGTGATTTGGTGGGCTCCTTGACCCAGGATCACATATATTAATATTTACATTTAAAACTAAATGGTGACAGAAGTCAATGGATGATGAAACATTAACCAGCAGCACAGTGTCTGAGAGCATTCTACTCCAGTCATCTGTTCTGGATCTACATCATTCACTCTCCCTGTATTTATCACCACTTTCCTGTCAAAATTGTTGTAAGTTGATCTTTTTTTGTTAAATAAGTTGTCAATTGCCTACATTTTTCATCATCATCTGTCGCTTATTCATAAATAATCTGAAACACAGGCGTGCACGGTAGAAACAAGTTATGATAAATGTGTAAATCTGTTTTTGCATAGCAAATTTTGCTAAATTATCTCAAATCACTTCATTTTAAAATAATAATATATACATTATATAAATTAAATTATAAAGTGTCAACAAAAAGTTTAAAATTAGTATATTTTAAGGTGTAGCACGTGTAATCGTATGCTTTTTATGTGTTGACATGCAAATGTTTTTGAAAACATCTTTTAATTTTATGAAGATATAGTCTAAGACAACTGACACTAAATTAAACATAAACATTGACACTTTTTAGAATTTACAAGCAAACTGAAAACATAATATTTTATATTAAAAATATATAGTATTATTTTATATATAAATATTACATTATTACACATTTAGTACACTGCAGTAAATACCAGGATTTCCAGAAGTTACTTGTTAAAATAAAATACTCTTTTTTTTTTTTACTGTTAAATCTGGCATAGGCATTTTTCTATTTACTCTTGTGATGTGCTATGTGGGTTTTTGTCTCTGAGAAATTTTCAAAGGGTTGTCAAAAAACAACAACAACAACAACAACAACAACAACAACATTTGGCATGCAAATTGAACAATGGTAACAAGCAGCAAAATATGTATCTTACTTCCACATTTCTAAAAACCTAAATAACTATAAATCTGTAATTACAAGAAATGACTAAATATATGCACAATGCATAAATGTTGCTATTTCACAATAAACATTCTTGGTATACAGTTGTTGTTTAGTAAATCTTTTTCAATTATTTTATATCCTTTTTGTAAAAGTTTAATGTTACATTACAATGTATGGTGTGAGATCTTTACCTTTGTACATATTTGGCTGTCCCTGGATACTTTGTGTAGAGCTGGAATCACATACAATGATGTTCTAATGACATACTGTGCAATAGCATGTTACTAATTGTGGTGTAAAAACATCTGAAGATATCTGATCTGATCTGTTCTGTGTCTTCCAGGCCAAAAGTAAGAACATGAAGCACTGTCTTTTAGTGCTTATATTGCTCTGTTTCTTTAGGTTTGGACTGATGGTAAGAAACTCTCTGAGATATTAAATTATACGCCAAATCTTCCTTATCCACATTGTTTGTTTCAAAATTTCTGCTCTAGTTCTTTTAAAAAGCACACCGCCTTTTTACAATATTTTCTGGCCCTCTCTTCAATCCAGGCTTCTAATGAAACAGACGTTGGCAAAGTGAATTGCAATGATGTCTTAAGCCTGGAGGCTCAACGAGCAGTTGGTGGTGCAGTGGCTAAACTAGGATTGGCACTTTTAGAAAAACTACAGCCTGGGCTGAGCAACCAAATATAATCATATCACCTCTGAGTATTTCTCTTGCACTTGCTGAGCTTGTTTAGGTGAGCATACACAAACACAAACAAATCATTGCCAACCATGCAAAGGGTGATTTTATACATTTTATGTTGTTTTTATGTGTGTGTGTGTGTGTGTGTGTGTGTGTGTGTGTGTGTGTGTGTGTGTGTGTGTGTGTGTGTGTGTGTGTGTGTTCATTTAAAAAATGTTAGGTGCAAGGAACAAGACAGAAGAGAAGTTGTTGGAAATCCTTCAGGCAAAAGAGCTGCCGAATTTTCATGAAACCTTAAGCTGTCTCCAAGAACAACTAACTGCCAAGGCTGTCAAAATAGCTTCTCGTCTCTACCTCATACCAGGTGAAAAACTGATGGTTTGATCAAGCTAAACCTGACATTACTGGAAGATTATTTTCAGCTTGAGCTTGAGGAAACAAACCATTTTGCTGATGTAATATGTAAGTTTTGTTGGGGTTACTTGTGCTTTTTGTAGATTCTGTAGTTGCTTTTGTCTTTGAAAAGGTTTTAGGGTGAACCAGGACTTTGTGGACAGAGCTTTGAACCTGTACAAATCCGAACCTGCACATCTGACCTCCATTGAAGAAGTCAATCGTTGGGTGGAGGAAGCCACCAAAGGTCACATAACCAACTTTATGTCCAGTCTTCCACCTAATGTTGCTATAATGTTGATTAACGCCATTCATTTTAAAGGTTGGTCTGCATTTAAGCTTTCACAAATAAGATAAAACATAACAGAGGGATCAATAACATAATGCTCATTATTGTACGGATTTATTAATTTATTATTATTATTAGAAATACATTAAAAATAAATACAGTGACTTGAATACACATTTTCTATGCTGAGCATGTTTTTAATTTCAGGGTTAAAATTAAAAGTATTATTTGGAGAATGTAAAATATCAGGGTGATACAACTGTCCTGATATCATAATGAAGAAAATACCTCTTTAAAAGAATGAAATTCTTGAAAAGAAACCTTATGTAGTTTTATAAAATTATTATTTATTGTTATTATTAATACTTCTCAAAACTTATGATACGTTGAAGTAATACGTCATTGTATAAAATAATACTTTTTAAAATATTTTTTGAAAATGATTAGAATGTGTATACTCACATGTATTCAAGGTTTAAGGAAAACATGTTCCCTTTTGAGGGAACTTAGACGCTGCGTCATGGCATTGATGCTATGGGAATGCCTTAAGTGTGCACCGGTGTCTGAAGCAAGTGTGAAATCACTCCAAAACTATTGGCTTACAGAGGTCAGGTGAGAAAGCGTAGCGAACCATCAAAACCATTAAAGGGCAAGTACGTCACGAATGAGAGTCAGACATCTGTGCCCCATGCAAAAGACCGTAACTTCGTTTTTGGTCGAAAATTAGTTATTTATATTTTTGGCACATTCAAGACCTCCTTTATCATGTGGATGAGTATCTTGAATCAATTCCGTTGTTTTTTCGAGAAAATAATTAGTTGTCTTAACAGTAACTTCCAAAAGCCCATGAGAAACCAAGGCAGAACACCATAACATCAGTCACCACTCTTTGGCTTTGTTTTGGAACGCTCAAATTGAGTTACGGTACTCTGCCTTTGTTTAACCGCGCGTCAATATGAAGTTACTGTGCCGGTGTTCTATCAAATAATGCTACCTACCAGATTGTACGGTGTTCTGCCTTTGTTTTACTGTCCATGAAAATTAAAATTGCGGTGTAGCCTGTGTACTTTGTACAGCTGCCACCAGTCCCTCTAACTTCTGATGTCCTCAGAGCTTTGTCCTGCACAAATGCAGTCAGAACCGCTCCATCGACAAACGTGTGATATCGATCGCGAAGGATTATGCAGTGTTGACAGAAAAATGTTACACATGCCATAGCAGATGAATACAACAAAGAACTAAAGCCCCGCCTCACCCAGGTCGGATACCGGACCTGGTTGAAACACTCATGCATCTAGCTGGCAGAGAGCCAAAACTTCGCCGGTGCCTTCAGCACCGCCCTAAACAGGTCGAGCCAACGCTGGACTAATATATCTATGGCGGTATTTTGTCATGTCAAATGTATTAATATGCCATCAGAATACAACCAAAACACAGGGTAGCAATAAGTAGATGGCTATAAATAATTGTAAATCATACAAAATAAATGCCATGATCACTAGATTTTTTACAGGTGCTACTATAATGATTTTGTTAATGGTGATCAGCAACCAAATATTAATAATGTGGAAGTTACTGCCTTTCGCCTTGACATGACTTCTCACTTTTTGCTGACAATACAAAGGCAGAGTACAGTAACTTTAAAATACTGGTCAAAAGTCAAGTTTGAGCTCAAGATTTTTTCATGTATATCATTTTCATTACTAAAATATCTATTTGCCAGATTTCCAGTGTCCTACCTATAATTAATTTGGCGGGACAACTAAAAATCTTTAAAGTCATTTTTCTCAGTTCCACACTCTAGCGAGTTAAGGTCTTTTGCCTTTGTAGGGCAGCATGGTTCGGGTTCCATGTTTACAGAAGCAGTGCGGTGGCTTTGATCACGAGGATTGCAGGTTGAATTGGTTAAGCTGAGCTTGAGACAGGTGTTCCCCTTTCTTTTGCTCTGTCTCCCAACTCTGCAAATTCATCCATCCATCCATCCATCTTCTACCGCTTATCCAGGGCCGGGTTGCGGGGGCAGCAGTCTAAGCAGGGATGCCCAGACTTCCCTCTCCCTAGACACTTCCTCCAGCTCCTCCGGGGGGACACCGAGGCGTTCCCAGGCCAGCCGGGAGACATAGTCCCTCCAGCGTGTCCTAGGTCTTCCCTGGGGTCTCCTCCCGGTGGGACACCGAGGCGTTCCCAGGCCAGCCGGGAGACATAGTCCCTCCAGCGTGTCCTAGGTCTTCCCCGGGGCCTCCTCCCGGTGGGACATGCCCGGAACACCTTCCCGGGAAGGCGTCCAGGAGGCATCCGGAAAAGATGCCCGAGCCACCTCAACTGACCCCTCTCGATGTGGAGGAGCAGCGGCTCTACTCTGAGCTCCTCCCGAGTGACTGAGCTTCTCACCCTATCTCTAAGGGATCGCCCAGCCACCCTGCGGAGAAAGCTCATTTCGGCCGCCTGTATCCGGGAACTTGTCCTTTCGGTCATAACCCACAGCTCATGACCATAGGTGAGAGTAGGAACGTAGATTGACCGGTAAATCGAGAGCTTCGCCTTACGGCTCAGCTCCTTCTTCACCACGACAGACCGGTACAGCGACCGCATTACTGCAGAAGCTGCACCGATCCGCCTGTCAATCTCCCGTTCCATCCTTCCCTCACTCGTGAACAAAACCCCAAGATACTTAAACTCCTCCACTTGAGGCAGGAACTCTCCACCAACCTGAAGCGGGCAAACCACCCTTTTCCGACTGAGAACCATGGCCTCGGATTTGGAGGGGCTGATTCTCATCCCAGCCGCTTCACACTCGGCTGCAAACCGTCCCAGTGCATGCTGAAGGTCCTGGTCTGATGGAGCCAACACGACAACATCATCCGCAAAGAGCAGAGATGAAATTGTGTGGTCCCCAAACCTGACCCCCTCCGGCCCCTGGCTGCGCCTAGAAATTCTGTCCATAAAAGTTATGAACAGAACCGGCGACAAAGGGCAGCCCTGCCGGAGTCCAACATGCACCAGGAACAAGTCTGACTTACTGCCGGCAATGCGAACCAAGCTCCTGCTCCGGTCGTACAGGGACCGGGTAGCCCTTAGCAAAGGGCCCCGAACCCCATACTCCCAGAGCACCCTCCACAAGATGCCGCGAGGGACACAGTCGAATGCCTTCTCCAAATCCACAAAGCACATGTGGATTGGTTGGGCAAACTCCCATGAACCCTCCAGCACCCTGGAGAGGGTATAAAGCTGGTCCAGTGTTCCACGACCGGGAAGAAAACCGCACTGTTCCTCCTGAATCCGAGGTTCTACTATCGGCCATGTTCTCCTCTCCAGTACCCTGGCATAGACTTTCTTAAGACCCTTCTTAAAAAGAGGGACCACCACCCCGGTCTGCCAGTCCACAGCCCCACAACATCTAGAGACTTGAGGTACTCGGGGCGGATCTCATCCACCCCCGGTGCCTTGCCACAGAGGAGTTTCTTAACTACCTCAGTGACTTCAGCTTGGGTGATGGACGAGTCCACCTCCAAGCCCTCAGCCTCTGCTTCCTCAATGGAAGACGTGCGGTGGGATTGAGGAGATCCTCGAAGTATTTCTTCCACCGTCCGATGACATCCCCAGTCGAGGTAACAGCTGCCCACCTCCACTGAAAACAGAATTGGTAGGGCACTGCTTCCCTCTCCTGAGGCGCCGAACGGTTTGCCAGAATCTCTTCGAGGCCAACCGGTAGTCCTTCTCCATGGCCTCACCGAACTCCTCCCAAACCCGATTTTTTGCCTCCACAACCACCCGGGCTGCCATCCCCTTTGCCTGTCGGTACCCGTCAGCTGCCTCAGGAGTCCCACAAGCCAGCCAGGCTCGATAGGACTCCTTTTTCAGCTTTACGGCATCCCTTACTTCCGGTGTCCACCACCGGGTTTGGGGATTGCCGCCTTGACAGGCACCGGAGACCAGGTGGTGATCAGTTGACAGCTCCGCCCCTCTCTTCACCCGAGTGTCCAAGACATACGGCCGGAGGTCAGCTGAAACAACCACAAATCCGATCATTGACCTCCGGCCTAGGGTGTCCTGGTGCTATGTGCACTGATGGACACCCTTATGCTTGAACATGGTGTTCGTTATGGACAAGCTGTAACTAGCACAGAAGTCCAATAACAGAACACCACTCAGGATCAGATCAGGGGGGCCGTTCCTCCCAATCCCGCCCCTCCAGGTGTTACTGTTGCCGCCCATGTGGGCATTGAAGTCCCCCAGTAGAACGACGGAGTCCCCGGTAGGAGCACTTTCCATCACCCCTCCCAGAGACCCCAAGAAGGCCGGGTACTCTACACTGCCGTTTGGCCCATAGGCGCACACGACCCTCTCGTCCAGGGGTGAACTCCAACACATGGCGGCTGAGCTGGGGGGCTATAAGCAAACCCACACCAGCCCGCTGCCTCTCACCATAGGCAACTCCAGAGTGGTAAAGAGTCCATCCTCTCTCAAGGAGTGTGGTTCCAGAGCCCAAGCCGTGCGTGGAGGTGATCCCGACTATCTCTAGTCGGTACCTCTCAACCTCACACACAATCTCAGGCTCCTTCCCCGCAAAAAAGGTGACGTTCCACGTCCCTAGAGCTAGTTTCCGTGTCCAGGGATCGGGATGTCGAGGCCCCGCCTTCGACTGCTGCCTGATCCACTACGCACCGGCCCCTTACCGTCCCTCCTGTAGGTGGTGAGCCCGCGGGAGGGCGGCCCCTAGTCGCTCCTTCGGGCTGAGCCCAGCCGGACCCCCATTGGCAAAAGGTGGTCTTTGCAAGAAGTTTGTGCTGTGGCAAACCACACAGGTTTTATAGTGTGGATGTGAATGCGACCCCAGGATCTCAAGTCTTTTAGTGCTGATTCTTCCTGTAACGACAGTTTTGTGCTTGTGCACACTTTTCATAACCTGGGGTGCAGGCATCCTCTTACTATGATGGCATTGGTATTAATGTTCCCAAATCGTAAATGTAATGATGCAGCATCGAAGTTCTCTTTGAAAGGGAATCTAAGGGTATGTAACCCGATTCCCTGAGATGGGAACGAGACGCTGCATCCTGTTGCCATTTTTCAAATACGCCTGCGTGGCTTATTCAGACAATTAGAGTTTGGGGAATCCATGATGCAGATGCGCTTTTATGGTCTTGCACTATGCTTTGTCACCCGACCTCCATCAGTCAATAGGATTTGAATTATTTCAAACATGCTTCAGACCCCGGCTCATGCTGAAGCCGCTCCCATAGTGCCAACGCAATGACACAGTGTTTTGTTCCCATCTCAGGAACCATTATTCCTATAAAAGACATTATTACTTTTTACCTTGATGCTTACACCACATAACATTTTACAGTCATTAAAGGGATAGTTCACTTTGAAATAAATTTTTGGTATGTTTTAGCTTACCTCAAGGGCTTCCAAGATGTAGGTGTCTTTTTTTCCGCAGTAGTTTCAATTTTGATATTTTTAGGTCAAACCGTTCTTGTCTGTCAGTCATATAATGCAGGTCTATGGTCACCACCTCAAAGAGCAAGCACAGAGTCCAAATTAAAACAATTCCACATCGTCCAAATTAAACAATTCCCCATCGTAAGTACACACTGATGGCCTAAGACACGA
>FLSR01000305.1:50463-69312 GCA_900092035.1 Leuciscus waleckii | reverse complement strand
CAAGTAGTGCAATTCAACAGGCTTTTTTGTTTCAAAAACATTTGGCATTATTTTACTTCCATATAATGCCCTCATGTTCATTAATTCATTGATCTAATGGTATATTCATTATTGCTAATAATGCCATAATCTAATCTGCAGAATGGAGTGTTTATAGCACTAATATTAATGGTTGTCACAAGCGGTTGCCAATAATATGAGGAAATGATCTGGGTGCAGCAGTAAACGGTCCTTTTATTCAAACAAATCACTAGAAACAAAATACTTTTCTAATAAAAAGGATCAGAACAACCGGTTAAAATGCAAAGTAAACTGACAATCAACTGAAAGAAACAGAGCTTAAATACCTAAGCAAACTAATCATAAAACGAGACACACCTGAATCAAAAAATGAGAAACCAAGGTAACTGAACAGCACATGAAATTGATTGAAACAAATACACAGAACTGAAATACACAACCACTTTTGGTGGTAGATCTTCTTGTGCCCTTCCCGTCTCGCTTTTGGTGGTAGATCTTCTGGGGGGGGGGGTTCTTCTGCTTTGTCATTCCTTTGTTACCTGCGTTATGGGGGATTTTCGATGACATCCACTTGGCTTGTATTGTTCAGTCTTCATTGTCACCTGATCAGTTGAGGGGTAATTTATGTATTCTATTTTGTACAGCAGCAGCGTGTCTTGTACGCATGTATTGGCAGTAGCAAGTCCCGTCAGCAGCAGCGAGCATGTTTTGGCAGTAGAAAGTCCCGTCAGCAGCAGCGTTTTAAAAAAAAAACCCCGCCTGCATCTGCTATATAACTCCTTTTGTGTTCTTTGATGTTTATCTCACCTTCCATTGATTAAAGTCATGCAACATACATATGAGAGCACATAATGTCAGAATTGGAAATGGAGTTTCTATTTTTTGTATAGAATACGGCAGTATTTATAATATTATGATGATTATCCCTGTACATTACTTTTCAAAATTCAAATGCCCTTGTAATATTTTATTTTAGTAACTTCCCCTCCCTCTTGCAACTATCTCCCTTCTCTTGACTTGTTTGCTGGCAAAAGGGTGGGACAACATGTCACTCACATGAGATTTGCTATGTGCTCATCTCATACAGATAGCCCAGGTTCCTATGGAGGATGGAGTGAGCATGTATTTCTTCTTGCCTGATGAGGTGACTCAGAATCTGACTCTAATAGAGGAAGCACTTACAGCTGAATTTGTCCAGGACCTCTCCAATACCCTCCACGCAGTGCAGGTGCTGCTTACTCTTCCTGTTATCAAACTCAGCTACAGAACAGACCTGCTGCCTTCCCTCTCTGACCTGGGTGAGAGACAACCACCATTCCACAGTTTTTGCTAGCTAATCAGTTTGTTTTCTTATAAAATTGTTACTGTAAATAGTTACTAATCATTTTCCTCTTTTTAGGTCTGTCTGAATGGTTGGCAGAGACAGACCTTATCAAAATCACCAGTCAGCCAGTCAAGTTAAATGGTGTCCAACATAAGGTTGTCATGGAGACGGCTCCAGAGGGTGCAGAGATGCCAGCACCACCCCTACCGCCAAAGGCCAATCGCTGGCTCTAACGTATCGCGTGGACCGGCCTTTCCTCTTTCTATCAGGGATGAGCCATCAGGGGCACTTCTTTTCATTGGGAAAGTACTGAACCCAAGTGACTTGAAAAGGGTATGAGAAAGACATACACTCATAAAAGCAAACAAATGAGAGATCAGCGACTTTATATGAGCTCATTTTAGCCCAAATCTATTAACAAGAAATAACTATTTTACATATCTTCACTTAAATGGGCATTTGGAGCAAAAAACATCAATACAAACTAAAACATTAGGGGCTTTCGCACCGGGTAGTTCTAGAAACTTAGTTCTAGGAACTAGTCAAAAGGGTGGTTCCCAGAGAACTAATGGTTCCCTTAGGAACATTTTCCTTGTTGCATTCGCACCGCCAGTAGGTACTCTGAAGTGACGTAAGTCGCACTTGTTGTGACTTTTATTTTGACTGTGCGGTGAACCTTTATTTTGACGTCGCTGAGAACGACCGAGTCTGACCTAACAGTGCTCGCATTCTCAGTCTTTATTAGTTTACTATCTGTCTAACAGTCCTATCTAATACATTATTAGATAGAAATGTTATACAAAGAAAGTAGACAGTAGACAGTATATGAAAAGGTATTAGCGTATGCCGTGTGGTTGATGTTCAGTGTTGCTAGCTGAGCAGAAATACAAAATCATGTTTGGCTTGGTTCCCTCAAAGCTGCGTTGGATTTTCTCCTTAGCGTAAAGGTTAAAGCTGCCGTCGGCAACATTTTTTTGATTTTCAGTGAAATCGACACTATAATCCGACAGAACAACATAAATAACGTGGTTTTAGAAAAAAAACGAGCTTTTAACTCCACCTGGAGCGTGTTATTTGTTTTGCAAAAATCCACCGCTCCCGGATCATCGGGTCCAATCAGCGCTGGGGGGTGTGAGATCTGACTGTCAATCACAGGTCGTGCACACGCCACAGATCCCACTACCCCCTCGCGCTGAGTCGCGCATGTTATATCACATGCACACGCCTGAAGTTCGCAGGTGTGTTGGATTGTACAACGCGTGATGGCGGAGAGAAAATCTACTAACAGCTTCCAATTCCTCGGTTATTGCTATCTATGGGTAGATTAGCCAGGTGTTGTTCGATGCTGAAGAGACGGACGCGTTCACAGAAAACATGGTGCACACGCACTGACGAGCACAAACTCGATGGGAGGGTGCTCGCTGGTAGTGGGGGAGGGGCATGAGAGTTGTAAACATTCAACATTTTGGCTAAGTCGACTCAATCTGCCAGACTTGCCGACTGCAGCTTTAAAGCCGCCTTTCCACTGCACACGACATTCGCATTCGATTGTCGCATTTCGCCCCCTGGTGTCAGCCGCACGGAACTTTGAAATTGGTTGTGATGCAACCGTTAACCTCGGCTATTCACAATGGTAAAATGAATGATTTTAATGAATGTAATGCATGCATGAATATAACCACACAAAACAAATGACCCTCAATACATCTAAAATAAAAAATAGTCAATTTTATAGAGCTAATCATTATAAATATTGATTTAATAATGATAACATATTTTTTTTCAGCCATAATTATTAACCGCCATTTTTCAGGAATAGCGTTTACTTTAAAGTATTAAAATATTGGTAATTCTAGCTTTGCGCTCATAGTTTTGATAAGAATACATCACATCCAGTCGACCGGTCGCATACGGTCTAGTTATATTTATATATATACAGATATTTCAACGCATCTGAAGCTCAAATTGGATCTGTAATTTCCGCATACGCACATGATCAGAACTCCCCGCAGCTCCCATACGACTCTCCTTTGGAAATGAATGACTTCCGGTCCGACGGCTGTCGTTTGTAGTGTTCAGTAAGGCGGCTTAATAGTTCCATCTATCACTCCATTTTCGTGGAGTTAGTTTCTGGAGTAAATACATAGGCTATAATCTGTGTGTTTACACTTCTTTTTAAAAAAAATGGTGTGTGCTGGTGTTTCGCGTGCAGTCGGCCAATCAGTGTACATAACATCACTCGTAGTTCCGGTAGTTTTAGACCCTACTCTGAAGTAGGAGCTAAATTTGTTCTTCCAAAAGAAGTTCCTGAACTAAAATTGTTCCTAGTTCCTGGGTACTTCCTCCAATAGTTCTAGGAACTATGAAAAGGTTCCTCCGGTGCGAAAACTCCTATTAGTATGTGTACAAAATTCACAGTCAAGCTATAGTTATGATGTTATGGTCCATTTGTGCTTTTCATTAAGGATATTTTATCGATAGACTCAGATGTTCTGGATCTTAGCCATGCAATCTAAATGAGTTTTGACACATAAGGACTGACGCTCATAAATCTGACTAACTTTTCACATGTTAGCAAAAAATCCCTCGGTTATTAACAGCTGCTATGTTGTTTATGAAATTGAGTATGCATCTCAAAAGCATGTTATAATGGCAATCATCTTTTGTATAACATTTTATTTGAGTGTTCGATACATTATGACTTATGACTTTAATTATCAGTCCCTCAACAACATTTAAATTAACCTCAAATTAAGTTCAGTTGACATTCCTATATGTACATTTACTACCATCAAGATTATTCTCAATGTGTATAGTATGTTGGCTAAGATAAAAAAAGAAAATAATAATAAATAAAAAAAAACACTTGCAATCAGTATCTTCTTGTCCCTTGAATTTTGTTTATTCAAATGCTTGAACAAGTGAAATGATAGATAGATAGATGGATAGATAGAAAAAATGCGAACACAGTTTCTTTGTAACTATTTGGTTTGGATTTAAATAATCTAGTTCTAAGTTCAGGTTTTTTTGTTTCGTGTGAGCATTCAAACCACTGAAGGCAAGGCCAATGAACTTCAGTGCAGCAGCTGACTGTCACTCCTTGTAATTTCAATGGAGCCACTGTTGGCATGACAACCTTAAAGGGATACTCCACCGTTTTTTCATATTAAACTATGTTATTCCCTTAACTAAGACGAGTTGATACCTCTCTCATCTCAGTGCGTGCACTTAATCGCTCTGGCGCGCGGTGAACTTTGATAGCACTTAGCTTAGCCCAGTATATTCAATGGTATCTAACAGCAATTAATTTAGAAGTGACCAAACATATCAAGTTTTCCCTTTTTAAAAACAGTTACACGAGTAGTTACACGACCAAGTAGGGTGACACAAAATAAAACGTGGCGATTTTATAAGCGGGTTAAGAAGGATAACTATAATGTATGGCGGAATAGCACTTTTGGGAATACTTCGGGAATACTTCGAATGATCCTCTTCCTCTCACTTCTGTCAATAGTGGGAAGAGGATCAGGCATGACTTTTTACTGCGCCTAGTCGAAGTATTCCCAAAAGTGCTATTCCGCCATACATTATAGTTATCCTTTTGAACCCGCTTAGAAAAGCGCCACAGGTTTGAAAAAACTTGAGGGTGAGTAAATGATGACAGAATTTTCATTTTTGGGTGAACTATCCCTTTAAGGGTTCTACCTTGCATGTTAGCTTCATTTTGAAGACTTAAAAGTTAGTTGAAAGACAGTTCAGTAAATAATGGCAAAACAACAGTTGCTAACAATAAAAAAAATACTTCTAATGCATTTATTAATCCTAGTTAATGTTAATTTCAATATTTTATCAACACATTCAGAGGCTGTATACACAACACCATTTTCAACTAAAAACGTAAAACTTTTTATGAGTTTTGGTCTGAAAAGGCAAACTTTTAACAATGGGATTCAAAGTTCAAGTTTTCATAAACCATATCGTCTCCATGTAAACTACAAAAACCTGAATTTGTGAAAAAGATGACGTCATGCGCATGCCAACCACTCGCCAACAACTGGCCTGGTAGCGTAATACAACATTATTAATCGTTTTCACGGATACGTTGTCTATCCACCGGAAACTTTTTTTTCCCAAAAAAAAAAAAAAAAAAATAAGAATAAAAAACGCAAAGGAATAACATTTATGTTTTGAGAATATCTAAAACTTTTTATGAGTTTTGGTCTGAAAAGGCAAACTTTTAACAATGGGATTCAAAGTTCAAGTTTTCATAAACCATATCGTCTCCATGTAAACTACAAAAACCTGAATTTGTGAAAAAGATGACGTCATGGCATGCCAACCTCCATCCTACAACTGGCCTGGTAGCGTAATATATCATTATTAATCGTTTTCATGTATTTTCTGTTTATTTATTAATCGTTTTCACGGATACGTTTTCTATCCAAAAAAAAAAAAAAAAAAATAAGAATAAAAAACGCAAAGGAATAACATTTATGTTTTGAGAATATCACTGTCTTGTAAATGTACCCTCAGTCTTTAGTTTTCATTGTCACCTTTTGTCTGAGTTCTAGTCATTTATTAGTTGTCATGGTTTATTACTATGCTAATTAGTTGTTCTCTGTTCTGTTAATCATCATATTCCTGTCTATTGAAGTTTCTTCAGTTCATTGTCTTGTGTTTATATTACATTGTGTACATATAGTATTCTTGTTCTCTCTGTATATTGTTCATTCTGCATCATGCATCATCCTTTGGATTTTACTACATGCCATCCTGTGACAGTGTTGGTCATTGTTAGTTAATATAAGTTAATGCATTAACTAACGTTAACTAATGTTAGTGTAGCTAACCTTAATGTAAACGCAAAGTGTTACCTCCTTTTGAAAATGTCTTAAAGGAGGTACAGCTTTCTTATAATTAGAAATGGATGTAAAATCCCTTACATTCTTTCCTGCTTTAGAGAAAAACCTGGAGGATCTTTCCCCAGAACTCTCTGGACAGTCTTTTACAGGCTTGTGGAATAGTGGGAACAATGAGTTCATTCATCAAAGAAATATTCAACTGAACTGCCCTAACTTGTAATATACAAGCAAAGCTCAACATCCACTTTATCTAGTTTGGAGCAAACTTCTGACTTATTTTCCCTTTCTACCAATTCCCACAAGTCATTCTGTATTTTCCTTGATCTTATAAATGCATATTTGGTCTCACAGTCTACTGCACAGTGTCCATTCATGAATGATTTTGAGTTAAAACACACATGCAGCCTGTGCATCAGAGCACGCATCTTCACGATTGTAGATCCTCTAATGACATTGGAACACATGTACTGAGATGAATTCTAAGAGTTTTTGAGAAGAAACCTGCCTGAATGCATTTTAACGACTTTATAACAGTGGTTCCAAAACCTGGTCTTCAAGAACATAAGAGAATGGGCCAGGGCTTGCTGTTTAGCCTACATTTCTTAGAGCCATGTCCGTAATGCCTTTTACAACCAATGGATGGCGCCATAAGGAAGGTGATAAAACATTCAGACAAAACCAATAAATTATAAATTAAATGAATTAAATAGCTGTTTTAGTCTATACATAAATATAGTTCGTGAAACAACTTTTGCATTATGTATTTAAGAATAATTTGTACTTTTTTATATATATTTTTTTATGTTTTTCAACTTCATACTTTATTTGTATATACTATACAAGCCTATACATACTTGACATAGTATGATAATACTATTACATTGTGCATAAACATTATTTGTTTACACACACAAAGAAATCAGTAAAGATATAGGCTGTCTATATACGTCATTCTAACAGCCCATAAATATTTTTATGTTAAGGAATATAATTCATAGCAAGAGTCACAATTTGTTTTCAACCTCTTGACATGAACATTTTTGTTTTGACCTTGAAATGTCTCTGTTGCAGGGAAAGTTATTTCCTTAACAGGAAAAACAGGAAACTCTTTGTGAACTCTTTCACAACAGGATGAAAGAAGGAAACTGTCTGGATAGCTGAGTTAAAGCTGTGCCAAAAATAACATCAGCCAACAAGATAGCTTATCTAAATTACTGGTTTTAAAATAAAAATGGTAAACCAACTTCACCAGAAAGACCATGCTGGTAGGAACAATGACTATGCTGTTTTTTTAAGCAGGGATTTAATTTTTTTATATTTGGGGAAATCAACCCGTGCATGGTTACCTGGGATAGACACTTTACCATTAAGGAAGTGATTAGAGCTAAATTACTTTGAAATATTTGGCATGGGTCCAATCTTATGTAAGTAACCAGAAGTAAAACTGCATGCATGAGATTTCTAGGGAAAATGTGAGCTTTCCCTTTCTTGCTGAGCAAATAATGGACAGCAGTGCTTTTTCACTTTTCTCTTTAATCTGTCGAAGTTCCCCTTGTTTTCTGGGTGAAAGGGAGCTGACACACTTTTGAGTTTTCCATTTAAGCATAAATCCTGGATTTACAATAAACCTGCATGTTAATGAACAAGAAGTTCACTGGGTTGTGTCAGGGTTTTTGTGTCATATGTGCAGCATACTGTAGTGTCACCGAAGGAAATTCTGACCAAATTACTGTTTACAAAGTGGTTTCTGAACCCTCCCCCATCCTCAATTGGTTAAACAAATATAGTCTTGCGTGCAAAATCACAACATTGGTTGGGCCAATGTTGCTAAATACAGATTTAAGTTTATGTTGGTCAGCAGTGTTGCCAATTTAGTGACTTTTTGGACTGCTGGATAATGTAGTCAGTCATAGTCTTTCCATTGTCTGACAGAAAATATGTAAAAGAGAACATCTTCATTGGATATTCGGATATATAGTGTATAAAAATACAGTGTGTGAGCACGGATTAGGCTTTAGTTACTTTCCATTGAAAACAGTTGCCAACACTGTTGGTCAGGATGCTAAAAGCCAAGTAGGTCAAGTCAAGTCACCTTTATTTATATAGTGTTTTATACAATACAGAATGTTTCAAAGAAGCTTTACAGTGATAACAGGAAAATGATTCAATGGTGCATACAGAGTTCTAAAAGAATAGTGTCATTGTTCAGCTGAAGTCAGTTCAGTGTTAATTCAATTCCATTGTAAAGAGCATCAATTATTAAATTAGTTCATTTCTGCAGAAGACAGTGATGTCATAATCCAGATCCGTTCTATTCTCGTCCAATAGTCTCATTGCAGTCAAACCAATAATGCTGAATATGGAAAAACATGTTGTTTCCAGATGGTGTAGTTACGAAACCTTCCAAATTGAGACATACTCAATTAGGCTTGCCAAGTCCTTTGAATCTTTGAAACAAAACTATTGCAACTTCCGCTTCAAGCAATTCTGTGAGGAAAACAGAGGACTTGGCAACCCTGCTACCAGCCAATGCAAAATAAACAGAGAAATGTGTAAGAGCAACGGTTCACAGTGTTTACCCATTTTAAACATTTTAGCCTACAAATGTCTTCCTTATGGTTGCCTCTGCATATTAAGCTCATATATGATTTTAACATTGAAAATATTACACACATAACCTTAAAACAGGAAAATAGGTAGGCTAGTTGACACAAGTTGACACTAAAAAGACACAAGTAGATTACATTTATTAAAAACACACTACTTGTTTGTAGTCTATTTATGTCGTCTGTGTGCATAGGAAGGCTTTGTTTGGGGTCAGTTGACACATTGTTTTCGTGTTTTTGTCTGACATTCTTAGATGAATTTAAAGATGAATGCCAAGACAATTTTAGGCAAACAGATAAAACATGCATTCCATTCTAATCGGGCAAAGATCTCAATAGGGTATTTTATATCTACATGTTGTCTTTCTTGTTTTCTGGCTTAATGTCTAGGTTTTGACTTGTTTTAGTCATACAGGTATCTGCGCTGATAGCCATAAATAGGTGATTCAAGTATGCAGCAGACTCAGATGCTGAACAAAAGAAATTAAGATAAATAGCAGAGGTTGGACTCTGGAGCAAGGCACACATGTTCAAGTCTCAGGCAAGTCTCAAGTCACAGTGCACACAAACCAAGCAAGTCAAGTCAGTGGCTCACCTCATGCAAATCAAGTCGAGTCCTGCAAGGGTTCTAGTCAGGTCAAGTTACCAAACAGAAACAAGAGGAGTTTATATTGGCCTTGATCCCTCAGAAATGATTAACTTTCTTAATTATACATTTATACCGTAGTATTATTAATAATAATCATATAATTTATTATAGTACATATTTATAATGAATAAAATTTTGAATTATTATTCAAATAATTATAAAAAAAATTTGAATATAAAACAATTGAAGGTAAATTCAAAAGTGTGATGCATTAATTATATTGGTTTTATAATAAATGTCATGTTTAACTTTGATTATCACCGATAGAAAATTTCTACCCCACTATCCCATTAATGGGAAACTCGAAGCGTGCACACGTGGGGCCGTCGTACCCACAAAAGAAACGGTCAGAAAATCAGAACATACGGATTCCACTTATGCCTAAAACACAACTTGTGATGTCAGAAGTAGCCTGTGCATCAAGGCGTAGCGTAAATAGATGTTCTGAAGAAGTATTAAAGAAGAATTTTATATTAAGTACAAGATTACTTCTAATTCTAGCGTCAGTCTCTCTCAGAGTGACTTCTCTAGCTGCAGTTATGAAGTGGACGACATTAAACTCTTCCTAAAAGCTATTAAAAACAGGAGAGGGGTGCATGTAAATGAGTATTTTTCTGACACAAAACAGTTTGTTGATAAAACCAAGCTTTTTATGTTGGAATGTTTGTTTACAAGCAAGGAGGTATATCGATAAAAAAAGATGAGAAAACTCACTTCTGACAATGCCAATGAAGGTAGTGAGAAAGCTTAATAGTCTAGCTATTAATGTGGTTGGTGTGTGTGGAGTGCTGCTATGTTTCTTAATCTCTTTCCTTTCTCCAAACATGAGTGAAGTGAATATTGCAACTTTGAATGTAAATGGAGTAAGAGAAATGAGAAAAAGAGCAGAAGTGTTTGAGGTGGTTAAACAAAAAAGTAAAAGATGTTGTTATGTTGCAAGAAAAGCATGGCGACTTAAAGGTGGGGATCAGTATATATGTTTTTTTAAAACACCATTGAAAACTGTCATGGACCAACTACCAAAACAAACTTGTAACCAATCAGCAGTAAGGGGCGTATCTACTAATGATGGGGAGGAGAGAGTGCTCAGTGCACACAGCACAGACATTTAGCCGAACGACTACAGAAAGAGAGATGGCAGATAAAAAACAAAAGAGGAAAATGTCTGAGGAACTTAAAATTAAAAAGAAGGCTTACGATCAGGCAAGAGGTAGAACTCGTGTTAATATCGGAGAAGCTTCCCAGCGCTGGAGAGAACTCAAGGAGCTGAAGGCCTAACATCGGATGCTGAGTTTGCTTTATTTCTTCTTGATAGGTGAGAAACATTGTTTATCTTTGTTTCACAGAACTATATGCTGGCCATTGCTTGAATATGCTTGTGTGTCATCTTTGCTTGTTTTTTCATTTACAATATTATTGTCGTTCGATTCAGCTATAAAAAGACACATTTAAGCCTGGCGCGTTTAAACCTCCTCTGTCTGTTTCAAGCGACAGCTCCCAAAGTGTGTCTGAAAAGTACGATAATATAGGCTTCTCCTAATGTTTGTTTCCTTTGGTTCCTCATTTAGTGATCGATATATATAACCCCCTAATCTTGTTATTGTTGTAATATATTCGTTACTACGACTGTCGTGCTCATGCTATCGAGTTGATCATGATAACTTTGTGGGTGTTGAGCATCTTCCACTTTGTGTTGAACCATTTGTTAAAACACACATTACTACTTAAACACATTCGACATGGATTACCATAGTAACACATTGCTTTCACTTACCCTCGGCCTGCAGGTACAGCAGATTCCACCATAGACGTTGCCTGGGTTACGGTTGTGTACGTAAGTGTTGGGTGGAGCTATCAAATTAGGGGCGAGATCATTTTGGGGTAGGGACGTGTTTATTTTGGTGATTTCAAATATCAGCATTGGCCAAAAAGTGTTTTTCAAAAACTACTGATCCCACCTTTAAGGAATGCTGCTGAATGGGCTGAGGAGTGGGATGGGGTCTTTTGAGCCACAACACCTCACTTAAAAGAGGGGTTGCTATTCTTTTTGCTAAGAGTTTCAGTCCGACTTCTTATCAGATTGATTAAGTAGTTAAAGGTAGGCTTTTAAAAGTAAGAGCTAATTCTGGAAATTTTAATTTTGTTTTTATTTGTGTGTACATTCCAACTGCACCAATAGAAATAATGTTGTTTTTAAATAGCCTACTCTGTGTTCTGTTTTGCAAAAATGCTGTGTAGAAGAATATTTATCCTTGGGTGGTGATTTTAACTGTACAGTGTTGAACTTGGATATAAATCATATTGAACCTCACTTGCCCTCTCGTAATCGGTTAATCTAGCTTGTCAAAACACGAGTTATGTGATGTTTGGAACAGTTTATGAGACACAAAAGCAATATACTTGGGCTCATTTTCGTGACAGTGTGATTTCGCTGGCAAGATTGGATCGGTTCTCTGTTTTAAGCATCACTGTAACGTTGTAAGAAGATGTTTAAGTACCCCACTGAGTTTTTCTGACCACAATATGGTGCAGTGTTCTGTGTTTTTAAACTCCATTAAACCAAGGAATGCATACTGGCAGTTAAACACTACGTTGTTAAGTGACAGGTATTTGAAAACATATGTTTAAACTGTTTTGGGATGAATTCAGGACCACAAGGGTATCTTTTAAGTCTCTACGACAGTGGTGGGATTTGGGAAAGCCCAAATAAAGCGATTCTGTTTACAGTACAAACGCCACTAGAGAGACAACTTTGAGTATGAACATCTTGGAGACCGACATTTCACAACTTCAAGAATTGGCTGAGTCAACTGGTGCCCAGTTGTCATTCTTTGTCAAATAAAAGAACAAAGTTGGCTAATTTTGTCACGATCACCACCTGGAGTAGCCACCAGATGGCACTCCTCACCAAACTATTGCCACACCATCTCGGACTACATTACCCATAACTCACTGCCCAGACTTATCAACCATGATTGTTTACAGCTGTGTATCATTAGCTCATTAACTCACCCTATATAAGCCTTTTATATCAGTAATTCATTATGAAGTCTTATCTAGTGTAACACTGCAATTCTGAGCATTCTCCTGGTTTCGTCTATCTTGGTTTTTTATTTATTTAAATCTTCTGCCGTTTTTCTTTTCTTTTCTTTTCTTTTCTTTTTTTCTCTCTGTTTTTGTCTGTACGCCTGTGACCCTGTTATTGTTTGGACTGGTTACCTGGTGTTTATGACCTTTTCCTGTTTTAGACTACGATTGTGGATTACCCTTTCAATAAAACTGCATTTGGATCCTCAGCTTTTGTGTCTCTGAGCATTTTTTTTATTTTTTATTTTTTTTAGATGTAGTGGTAGGGATGGGGAAATGAAGCCTCATGAATCACTGAGGCTTTCCCTGACTGTTCCGGGAAAAGATTCAAAGCTTCGAGAGTGTCGAGAACAGCGCCGAGAGCAGCGCCATCTGGTGCTTATTTAAAATAAACAGCCAGAAGCCTGTGTTGGAAGCTCTGGCAGATGAAGCAACCACAACACACTCCATAGTTTCAATGTTATGTGTACAAATAAAAACCTTGCATGTTTGTGTTTGATTTGTTCATTAAATAAATTATTTTATCCATTAAAGTGTGACAATTAAAATTTAAAATGAGCTTATATGATTCAATAAGATCTAATGTAGGCTCTCTCTCTCTCTCTCTCTCTCTCTCTCTCTCTCTCTCTCTCTCTCTCTCCACACACACACACACACACACACACAATGAATAAGGACATTGTCTGATAGGATCATCTGTTATTAAATGTGCTTATGACACTTGTTACTGATAGTGCTTAATCAACTGTAGGAATGACAGAAAGTTGATAAAGTTTTTAATTATTTTTATATTTTTGGATGTTGCCATTGCTCTAAATACAAACCCTTCACCAAACACCAACACCCCTCTCCCCTAATCCCACCCTAAACCCCAATACCAACACCAAATTACCTAAAATCACCAAAAAGTGCAAAGATTTTACAAAAACAAAAAGACACAACAACAAAAAATAATAGCCTAAGTAGCGAAAAATTAATTTTGCTTATTTAAATGTAATATATTGTTTAACTTTCAAAGTAGGCTACAGCACTCTCCTCACAAACACATCAACCAGACTGAGGCAACGACTCGTTAAATACGATCTGGAGTTCGAGCCTTCTGACACCCAAAGCGAAACGCGCACGTGACTGGAGAGAAAGTGAGGCTTCGTTTGTCATCGATCACGTGACTCTAGTAAACCAATACACACTCCGATACGGGGCTTCACTAGAAATAGTTTCGCTTGTGTGATACGCGCATCGAAGCTTCAGTGTCATATGTAACATCACTATGTAGTGGGTATTAAAACACAGCGGGCTTTGGTCAGGTTGAGGTTCCAGAGTGTAAACCAGATGGATGTCCATCCAGATCCTTTTTTCAACTTGGAGCCATCCATGCTCTGCGTTCTGAGTCTGGAGGACTATTAACAGACCCTGTGAACATTCGTAGAGAGCAGTTTTTTTTTAATGAAAACTTGAATAAAAATTGATTTGGGGCGGAATGCAGGAGTGACAGTGAATTTTTCAACAACTTACCCCAGGTGTCTGAGGAAGTCAATGTTGAGATCTCTGGTGCTTTGAGCATGGGTGAACTTTACAAGGCCCTCCAAGGAATGGAGTCTGGAAAGGCGCCGGGCATTGACGGCCTGCCAGTAGACTTTTATTAGTCTTTCTGGTCAGAATTGAGAGAGGACCTGCTGGAGGCATTGAAAGAAAGCTTGGCTGAAGGTCAGTGCCCGGTTGCATAAAGCACCCAAAGTTTTTCCCTTAAGTATGATACTTAAGGGGTGATTTCCCCTTACCTAAGAGAATAACTTAAGGGTGTTGCATATAATCTCTTAAACGGTTCTCTTAGGTAAGGGAAACATTTAAGTGTTTCACGACAGCGATCCTGGATTCACGTTACAAAAGTCTGTTGTTGCCATAGATACGTTGTCATAAAAACACAGAAACAGTGGGAAGAATGTAACCGTTGCGTTTAAATGACGGGAAAGAGCCCCCGCAACCCGGTGAACCACTCTGCTGACAGACGATTTATGCACGTGAAAAACATCTCTCCCACTACCGTCTGAAAACTCCCAGTTGCAAAAAAACGCAGTGCTATAAGCAGTTGTAACACCGCAGGTAAAGAGTGGTTGCGATGTGTGATGATGTGACTTAGCGATGTCAAATATTGCGCGTCGATCAAATCGGTATTCTTGCAACAATTTTTCATCGCTAAGATGGTCCAAAGGGTTCTCCCTATCCCTAAAAATTGTTCTTGGCACACAGTGATCTGCAGCTGGTTCCATAAATTCAGCCATGTCGTCTTATTTTTGTCCGCATTACTCTTAAGGTTACGATTTCCAAACCTTAAGTTATACTTAGGGAAATTACACTTAGGTGCTTTATGCAACCGGGCACAGCTGCCTCTGAGCTGCCATTGAGCAGTGTTAACCCTCCTGCCCAAGTAAGGCGACTTTACAGACATAAGTACTGGTGGCCCGTACCACCACTCTGTAGTGACTACAAACTGCTCTTGAAACACCTGGCTAACAGGCTAGCAGGAGTGATGAATTGTCATCCATCCTGATCAGACCTATTGTGTTCCTGGTAGGTCAATATTTGACAATATTTCATTGGTTTGTGATGTTTTAGAGGTCTCCAAAATGTTGCATTTAGATTGTGGGTTAATCTCATTGGATTAGGGGAAAGCATTTGACCATGTTGAGCATTGCTATTTGTGGACAGTTT
The DNA here is from genome assembly GCA_900092035.1 of Leuciscus waleckii. Lineage (NCBI taxonomy): Eukaryota > Metazoa > Chordata > Actinopteri > Cypriniformes > Leuciscidae > Leuciscus > Leuciscus waleckii. The sequence continues at coordinate 54,051 of FLSR01000305.1, read as the reverse complement.
AAGAGGCCTTCGGGTTTTGCCAAAATATCATAAATCATAAGTTTTTAACAGTGGCGTTGAGAGTATTCTTAAGGGCAGCATGGTTTGTGTGTTCTTTTTAAAGCTCACAGAGGTGTTAGGCATAGGGTGCTCATTGTCTGGTATTCTCTACTCTTTGGCAATAGAGCCACTTTTACAACAAATAAGGGTAAAACTTCATGGTATATGTATGCCAAACTGTAAAAAAAATCTTATATTGTCAGCGTATGCCGATAATGTTATAGTCATGATTAGCAGGCAAAATGACATACAGGTTTTGTTAAGTTTACTTAAAACTTTTAAATCTTCTGCGAGTGTAAACTGGATTAAAAGTGAAACATTATTATTATGTAAATGGACAGGTGGGAAACCAGATAACTGAAGGTTTTGGTCTGGGAAAATTAGGTTTTAAATACCTAGGAGTGTATCTTGGTAATGATTTTACAGTGCAAAACTGGGAAGGAATCATTGAAAAAGTTAAAGGTCTTCTGGATAAACGGAGATGTTTAATTCCAAAGATATCATACAGAGGGCGTATTTTAATTATAAATAACTTAGTTGCTTCTTCATAATGGCACAGGTTTGCATGTATTGATCCTCCCTCACATTGGGTCCCAAAGAATTTGTTATTCTTGCCTATGGAGGAGGGTGACACGGCCTAATACATTCGTCCAAAGTCTACTATTTGGTTCAGTTGAATTTAAATGGTGTGCTGTTGCGTATGTGATTTTACATAAGCTTGGAATCTGGGACTGGATAAAACTCTTTCTACTGGACCCTACGTAATTGAACACTTCTGGTCATCCAGTGTTTTATTATAGGAACCTCTTTAAGGTTTGGAGTCTCTTTGTTTTTAAAAAGCAGAGAGTTCACAGTCTCTTCATTGGCTATCAGAAGTGGGTGCCACTTGTTACGATCCGTTTCAGGTCAAGGGGCAGGAAAGGAAGGTAACAAAAGTTGCGGGGAGAGAGTGAGAGAACTCCCGTCTCCAAGTCCCAGGACAAGCACAAATTACAAGGACACCAGTTTGAAATGTAAAAATGTTTTATTTTTACAAAATTAAGTCAGGAGGGGAAACGGCCAAAATAACAAACAAAAGAAATTCTTACTAAAGGTTTTTAGAAATAACTTACCTTGCTTCAAAATAAAATAAATCAAAAGACAAACACTTCCCTTACTTCCTCTCTATATAACACAGGAGAAAACTAATTCTCAAATAAAATGGCATATGCCTCCCTGCAAATTATCCCAATAAAGAAACAACCAAACAGTATATTAACTTAAAAGAAAAACACTCCAGTAAGATGTTGTTAACTAAAAACACAAGGTTACCACAAAGTCACATAGAAGTTAGCACACAGTATACCTTCTTTTAACGTTCACTTAAAGGTCCCATGACATGAAATTTCCACTTTCTGAGGTTTTTTAACATTAATATGAGTTCCCCTAGCCTGTATATGGTCCCCAAGTTTCTAAAAATTGTAATCGGTGTAAATCGAGCTTTTGCTATTTTTCTCTGCCTTTGAGAAAATGGAAGCTCAACCGGGCTGATCTTGAATCTCCTCCTTATGACGTAATAAGGAGAAATGTTACCTCCCCTTTCTCTGCTTTGCCCGCCCAGAGAATATTTCTCGCCCATGAGAAAATGAGCTAGGAAGTAAAACGCGCGCGCATTTTAGTTTGTCCACGAGAGATATCATGGCTTTTGAGCGAGCGAAGCATAATAATTGCTCAATAATTGGATGTACAAATGAACATCGAATGTCAATACAGAGCTGGGCTTGCTGAACGTCGGACAAGTAAGTCAACAAATTATATATAAGTGTGTTGCTTTACTGTTTATGGTTACGTAGCTTCTTACACATAGAATGTGGCTGTAACATTAGCTATGCAGCTATGCAGTTTATGTGTGTGAATACACACACTGTAACGCGAGTGTTTTACATTTCTTTGTTATTTGGATAACCATTTTCCTGTTGGTTATATGGCGCGCGCGATATCCGCATTTCAAGATCGCAGAGCTTGATGTAATTGTAATAAGATAAATTACAGACGTTACAGATCTCTCATGAAAAGGCAACAGTAGGTAAGCGTTAGCTACATGATGATAACTGTAAACCATCCGAATAAAGTATCGTATCCAGACATAATATTTTAAACTAACCATTCGGAAACGTCCTGCTGGAGCCGCTGAGTTGCAACTTCTTCATCCGTTGCTTCTCCATCTGGATCAGATTCTCGGTCAAACTGAAATGCTTGAATGACTGCGTGTCTTCGTGCCATTGCAATATATCCAACATAAACAAACATGCATGGTCCCGTTGCGCAAGATGGTCAAGGCCACACCCACCCTCCACCTTGCGCCGCCTTTCTCCTCCTCATTAGTATTTAAAGCTACAGACACCGAAACGGCCCGTCTGATGGAAGCTCATTCTGGGACTGGCTTGTAGTGGCTATAATTCTGCACCGAGGCTGAATTTTTGTGAAGAGATTTCAGATACAGTACTAAGGATCACTAAGGACTATATTAAAGCCTACAAAAAGTAGCATGTCATGGGACCTTTAATCACTATAAGACACCATAAACACAATGAAATAAACAAGTGCTGGGACCGGAAGATAACAGTCTCTCAGAGGAAAGCCCCATTCTCTCTCTTGGCTTTGAACTCTCTGGGTTCTTATATGCACTGCTCACTCACACCTTAACGAGCTGGAACACAAATCAGTTGTTACTCCCGAACCTTTAGTTCGTGGAGCACGCCTAGATGTGTCCGCCAGTGGACTTTCCCAGGACTTAACAAGACACTCATTGATAGTAAAGTCACTACCTTGGGCCAATTACTGGAAATATCAGGAGGACTTGATTTCAAGAATAAAAAAGCAACGACTCAACATTTGGGAATCAGATCAACCCGTCTAGTTGCACAGCTATTAATGAAATGGCAGATAGTAATACAACGGAAAGAACTTTGTTGTACTGAGTATTGTGTTGGTCTTTGTAAACCAAATTCTGAAGGTTGCTCTTAATATTTATGCATATTGCAATTTAAATATACTATGAATTGTATTTGTAATAAAGGTTTGTTAAAAAACTGTAGTATAAGCGGAATAATTGACTACAGGTTATTGAATTATTTAAAAATAATGCATACCCGAGGTGTAACGCCACTCTGCGAATTACCACTTTGGGTGTGCATTATTTTTCTAATAATTCAACAGCCCAGCGTCAATTATTCCTTAAAGGGTTAGTTCACCCAAAAATGAAAATTATGTCAGTAATTACTCACCCTCATGTTGTTCCAACCCCGTAAGTCCTTCGTTCATCTTCGGAACACAATTTAAGATATTTTTTATTAAATCTGAGAGCTGGCTCACTCCTCCATAGGCTTCTAAGACACTGTAACTTGCTGGCCCAGAAAATGCATTAAAGAGATCGTTAATATAGTCCAAGTGAATACAGTGGCTCAATCTTAAGTTTATAAAGCGACGAGAATACTTTTTGTGCGCAAAAAAACACAAAAATAACGACTTTATTCCACTATTCATTTCCTTCTCTCTGGGCCTCGAGTT
>FLSR01000305.1:4905-50450 GCA_900092035.1 Leuciscus waleckii | reverse complement strand
TATTTTTTTTTTTTTTATTTTTTTTTTTTTTTTTTATATAGAACAAACTTGAAAAATAATTCATACATTTTATTATGAAATTAAACACGTCACGTCACAAAAATGTCACTTTATTCACTCTTTGATTAGCTACTAACTGTTGTATAAAATCAACATCACATTTGCAATCACGCTAATATTCTGGAAATATTGGTTAATATCATTATGTTATAAATATAAAAATAACTCATAGGCTAATAGGGCAATTTTTGCCACCATATCTTGAATTTTGAGTGTATTTTATTAATTCTGGTGACATTTTGCCCCAACCCCCTGATGTCTGAGCCTGCTTCAAGAGAAAAATTGATAAAACACAACAAAACACCATTAACAGTTTTCAGAGGTGGACCGTAACAAAGTACATTTACTTGAGTAAGTACACTTTTTGAGAATGTGTACTTTACTTGTGTATAATTTTTTTCTGGAATTTTTTTACTTTAACTTCACTACATTTGACAGACAAATATTGTTCTTCTTACTCCACTATATTTCTGTCAATGTCCTTGAGTAGAAAGTAGTAACGTCAGTCAGGAGATGATTTTTTTTTTCATCTCTAAAACGTGATTGAATTTTTGCAGTTGACAGATAGCCTATCAGTAATCACTCTTGTAGGGTCACGTGTCGTGAAGTTCAGCGATTTCCCATAATTTTCTTTGAACACTAATGAACTGGTCGCAAAATAGTTGAAGACAGATCCTCGGCGCAGAGCACGCATCCATTGCAAATAGGTCTTTCTGTTTTGCAGTTTGTTAAAGAAGTTGCTGTTGGGCAGTTATACAGCTATGGTTGTGTTGCTGGGCTTTAAACCAGGTTGGATTTTTATACACCACTTGATTCAAATGTGCATGAATGGATACACATAGATGTGTACTTCTTTTGTTGGGGTGGTAAGAGAGTGAAATAAAAACAAAAATGAAGATGATTATGGCTGTCTTTTTTGTCAATTCAGTTGTTTAATTTCTATAGGTTTTATAACATTCTAAAAGCTCTTAATTCCACAGATACTACTAACTGGTAGGTGTTTCACTAGGTTGCTTCAGAGGCATAAGGTACTGTAAGTATTACATACAACAATGCAACAATAATAAAACAATACACTTTTTACTCTTGATACTTTAAAGAATCTTCTGTACTTTTACTTAAGTAAAAATCAGTCTTTACAACTTTTACTTGTAACAGAGTAATGACCAGTAGTGTCTGTACTTTAACTCATGTAAGGAAGTTGTGTACTTTGTCAACCTCTGACAGTTTTGTATATTGTTTTCTATCATTGGAAAGAGACATACTTGTCATTAAAGCTCTATGTGTCAGTGTGACAGTCAGTCAGTGTCAAAGGTTTGCAACTAAAGGTTGCAATTCTACTGTGAAGATGTATTATGCCGTGTCCACCCTCCTCCATAGGCAAGAATAACACATTCTGTGGGACCCAATGCAATTTATCCCAGAAACAATCCACTAAATAGCCTGTACTTTCACTAAAAGATGTGAGGGAGGATCAATACATGCAAACCTGTGCCATAATGAAGAAGCAACTGAGTTATTTATAATTAAAATACGCCCTCTGTATGATATCTTTGGAATTAAAAATCTCTGTTTATCCAGTCAAATGTCAGTGAATTTACATCATGTGATGTTAATTAGGCCTACAAAACATGCCATTATTAATTATCATTTTAATCTTTTGGCAGTCTTAAGCTACAATTGAAAACATAATTTAGTATAAATGGGCATGCTGTTTTTACCATTATTCTCTCTAAATTTAGTCAAATTAACTATAACGAACAGGTTAGCTTAAATGGCTTTCCTTTTTGAAGTGGTGAATGAAGTTCGAGGCTGTGATGATCGTGTCTGATATCCCTTGCCAGTTAATATGCATAGAGCAAATCTCCATTTATGAATATGGTCAATTTCGAAGTGTTTTTATCCAAAGACACGCTACAAGATTTTCTTCAACCCTCTGTAGATTTAGCGCTCACTGCGCTTATGTTTTTTCGGTGCATGTGCAGCATCACGCAATCACACAGACTCTGATCACTGGTGCTGTGGTTAGGTAGCTTACATTCTGTTTATCAATAATAATGTTGCAATGATTTGTATAAAAATTATTTAATTACTTAAGTTGTTATAAAGTCATTATCGGTCATACAGTACAAGTCAAGTCAAGTCTCGAGTCATTGGATCTCAAGTCAAAGTCAAGTAATTTTTTTACATTTAGTCAAGCAAGTCTCAAGTCCTTAAATTTGACTCGAGTCCCCCACCTCTGATAAATAGTTCATTCTTGGAATGATCACAGGAAGTCATTATGCACCATTCTCCAGTCTTTCCAAGTGTTTGCTCAGCTAACAAATTATGTTCTTAGAATGTTCTATGCCCATTAAGTTATGAAAATGTTATTATGTGAACGTTAGAGGAATATTCCATTCTATAATTTTTTTTTAAATGTTATTCGAATTTTCCATTCTATTATTTTTTTTTAAATTTTATTCAATTTTTTTTTTTTTCTGAATGTTTTCTTAACGTTCAAAATGTTTTACAAATGTTTTAAAGGGATAATTCACCACTGGAAAGATGAATGTGTATTTAAATTGGGTCATTTATGTAGTAGAAATGTTAAATTATTTTAGAAGTTGGTGCCTTCTAGACTGAGAAAAGCCAGAAAATGTATTTTTGGCTCATGTGGATAAAAGACAACAACTCCCATAATGCACTTGCTTCACTGCCCTACGAGGCCACTCCCAAGCCAAACTATCCATCCATTATCCACACCACTTATCTTCTCAAGGGTTGCAGGTTGCTGGAACATATCACACCATCTCGGGCCACAGACAGGGGAAACACCATCAGTCTGAATGTTGAATGTTTAACTACATGCTTACTTATTTAGTAAGCAACAGCGGTGAAGACTTTGTGCTGGCGGGCATTACGCTTGCTGTCACAGACGCGGCGGGCATGACGCTCTCAGTCTCAGGGGCGGTGGGCACGACGTGTACTGCTTTGGTCTCAGCAGATTTGGCGTAAAGTGCGGGCTCGGCTGAACTGGCGTGAAGTGCGCATTATAGACATGCTTATAAATCAAGAATACAGCATTTATAACTGTATTTATAAACTGCTTATTAATGTATATTAATGCTTTATAAATGATGAATTAACTGTTTACTAATGCTTAACTAATGATTAATAGCGTGCAGTTATTATAAAGGTTACCAAGTTTGGCAGCAAAGTTTCGGTCCACAATTCGACTGCAAGCCAGCTTCAAACAAAGACTCTCCATCCATCCGCCAGCACACCACGTGATCGGCCGCCCCAGACATCTATCCAAGCACGAGGAAGACGCCAGCCACGAACCTGGAAAACCCCTTTTACGCAACGAAGGGAATCCCAAAAAGGAACGCAAGACAAGCAAGTAGCCTCCAGACTCTTAAGCTGAACTGATGCATTGATATATATTTAAGGGTATATATAAGGGTTAAATTAATGATTGATGGTTCGTTCAGGTCAGGTCTTATAAGTGCATATAGAAACTTGGGATTTCATAAAACTCATTTTTTCCTCACTCTCTTTCTTTCTGCAACTCGTATGAATGTGTGTGTGTGTGTGTGTGTTTGTGTTAGATATTAGTTTTATGTGTTAGAATAATCAATAAAGTCTTGTTTGTATTTTAAAGAGAAGTGTTACTTGTGTTATTTGCTTACGAATTTAATGTCTTAAACTGCTGATCTAAGTTACCTTGCTAACAAATAGTATTTAACTATAGTTGGGATATTTATATCCGCTGCAGAGCTGATAATTACAGCCAGTTCAAATGAACCGCGAACGAGTCATTTGCTCGGTTGTAATAAGTGATTTTTTTCGAATTCCCTATAAATTAATTAATAATTCCTTTGAGCTAAATTGTCAGAATCACTACAAATAATCTTACAAATGCAACAAGCTTGATGCTGATACTTGGATGTATTTAGGCACAAATTTGTTATTTGTTGACGTGTACTGCGTACACTGTCACCTGTCAATGATGCCATAACCTTGTTATACTTGGTTGTAGTTTACTTCTGTAGAAAACAAGAAAATCATTTTTATTAAATATTTTTTTTACACAATACCTCCACCACGACTGAGACTGATAGAATGGTTACGTTCTGATGTTAGCTGCATATGTTGAGCACTATAGATTCAATCTTATGGGGGAAGCATCACCCCAAGCTGGAGCAAGCAAGGAAACATGCAACAAGCGTGTTGCTGTAGCCAATTTAACAATTGTATGGGATCTATTGGGGGAAGCTTACACCCCTAGCGGCAAATCTGATACAACAGGCATGTTGTATAATCGCGGAACTATTGCTAAAACTAGTGTAGGGGAAGCATACACCCTACAGCAATAGCTCTGACTAGCGACAACAAAACTGATACAACAAGCATTCACGAGTTCACACTTACATCAAATTAAACAGAGTAAAGATTGTGCGTATTTGGCGCGCTGTCCGGGGGGAGGGCTCCGAGTTCGGAATTTCTGCCCGAACCCACAGTACTCCCCCAAAAGTAAAAAGAACAAAGGACAGCCGCCAGACTAAAGACTCCCCAAAACGCAGAGATTTGGCGGGCTGGCGTTTTGAGAATAAGCCTGGTTGCTTGACCAGGAGGGCCCGTGTTGCGTTAGACGGGAGCAGCTCACAGCGCCGGGCGGAATGGGATCATGGACGGCCGACCAAGAGGGCCCATGTAGCCTCCGACGGGAGCAGCTCACGGCATCGGGCCGGGGCCCTACCAGCCGACTACGGATTGACACATTTTTCGTCCGGCCGGGAGAATTCTCGCAGAGTCCGCTGGGAGACCAATGCTCGCTGGACGGAGAAAGAGGAAACATAGGTGCATGCTACGTCCGCTGGGAGACCAATGCTCGCTGGACAGAGAAAGAGGAAACAGATGTATGGTACGTCCACTGGGAGACCAATGCTCGCTGGACAGAGAAGAGGAAACATAGATGCATGCTACGTCCGCTGGGAGACCAATGCTCGCTGGACAGAGAAAGAGGAAACATGGATGCATGCTACGTCCGCTGGAAAGCATCTGAGTACTCGACTACTCGGCGTTCGTTGCTCGACTAGTCGAGACTGTTTTCCAAGATGGATTCTGCATGGAAACGCGTAATGTACTGTATTTATAAAGTATCTTCTTATTAAACTGTCTGTACACTTACAAAGTTCTCAATGCTTCGGTTTGCATGTATGGACCCTCATTATGCTACCGTGTTAGTGTGAGACTATTTTGAGCCTTGTTAGTGGTATTAACTAGCGATTTACTTTTACTTACTCTGTGCCCCATATACTAGTGTTATGAGCTAATCTGTTTTTATAAATAAAACTCTTTACATTCGATTATCATGAAAACGCACCCCAGGGAACGATCGACTCGGTAACCATGTCTTAATTACCCCTAGGTTCATTTTTCACTGGATTTGTCCTTTAAAGCCGATCAGCCAACTAACTATAAACCGCTTATAAGACTCGGTTCACAGTAAGTAAATGCTGCTTCTCACAAACTCCATCTCTGTGATTTAACATGCATTTGTTCAGTAGAACAGTTAATTTTTTTTTTTTTTTTTTTTTTTTTTTTTTTTTTTTTTTTTTTATAGAATAGAAGAGAAAGTGTTAGAATTACTGGATCAAGTGCTGTCGAAAAAGATGCGTCTTCAGCAGTTTCTTGAAAGTGGCAACAGACTTAGCAGCTCAGGTTGAGTTAGGCAGATCATTCCAGCAGGGAACAGTCATGGTAAAGGTAGAGAAAGAGATTTTGTGCCTCTTTGAGATGGCAGCACAAGACGTCGTTCGCTTGCAGAGCGCAAGTTTCTGGATGGCACATAAGTCTGAAGTAATGAGGTTAAGTAAAAGGGAGCAGAGCCAGTGGCTGTTCTGTAGGCAAATGTCAGTGACTTGAATTTGATGCGAGCGGCAACTGGCAACCAGTGCAAATTGTGAGGAGAGGAGTGACGTGCTCTCTTCGGCTCGTTAAAGACCTCTCTGGCTACAGCATTCTGGATCATTTGCAGAGGTTTGACAGCGCAAGCTGGAAGACCAGCCAGGAGAGCATTACAATAGTCCACTACGGATTACTAAAACTTTGCCGTGGAAACACACTGCTTTTATGAATTTTTTATTTTTATTTTTCTCTTCATTTCTGTGGGTAACATTACCTGCCGATTTTTTTACCAGTGGTGAAGCTGTGGTTTTAAATTACTTTAAAAATAAAAATACATCTTAAATACAGCTTAAATATACAACCATGTTGAATTTCAGCCTATAAAAATGCATTAAAATGCAAGCACGCTATACAATACACTATAACTTTAAGAACGCCCTGTTTCCAAGAACTAGATAGACCAAGCATGTCCAATAATGCTGAAGTAACTCATTGTGAAAAAGAGAAAAAAAAGAGAACATCATTCTCACAAACAATCAGGAGATGCGTGCCTCTGTGTCCATGGCCCATTTAGGGTAAGAGCATGCTGCCCTTTCATTCGAGCATGGCGAGTGTGAGCACTGTGCGTTTTTCTCCATCAAAGTGCTTCGCACGTGTCTTGCATATTTTCAAGGACAAGCTCCCACACTAAGATCGTGGGGCTTGCGAATCAATCTGGCTGAGGAGGGCACGTGCTTACACGATGATGCCACAGGTTGAAGAGATGCTTGCGGGCTATCTCTCCCCTGGGAGTGCATCATCATCATCATCAAAAAAACCTACGCACCCCAACAAGCCATGCAGAACAACATCCACGCTGGTGGGGAAAGCGTTTCAATCAGCGGTCAGGCTGGTGCTGCACTGCACACCATGGTGGTGCTACAGGCGTACCAGGTGGACCTGCTGAAAGATATGAAAACGTGCGGGACTATTGATGAAGAGGCTTTCTCGGATCTCCATTGGGCCATATATTTGTCTCTTGATGCGACCAACCCGACCAAGGCCGTTCCATGATTATTATGGTCGCCACAGAGAGCATTTGTGGCTGAATCTCACGGACATCAAATACAGGGACAGAGTGTTCCTGCTTGATTCCCCCTCTCGGCTTTCAGGCTGTTTGGTGACTCTTCCTCAGCCCCAACCCGGTCCGGCTCCTAATCGGAGGGAGGCCCAGAGGCAGAGAATGGCAAGTCGCGCTCCCCTTCATAAAGACTGGGGACCAGCTCGTCACGCTCAGCAGCCAAAAAGGAGACCAGATCTTAGGACGATTGTCTCCACAAAGAAAAAGTCCTGAGGTTTTTGTGCCCAGGACAGTGGGGATGTGCCCCCCGCGATGAGGCACGTAAAAATATACCAAGCAGCTTCTTCCCGACACCCTCACAACACCACTGTTCCATCACGCCACCTTCGGTAATTCAGGGGCAGCGGTTTCCAGCGAAATGTTGAATGTTCTGTCGCTTCCTGCTATCTCCCCTGGACACAAAATATTTAATAAAAAGACAAAGTATTGAAATTAGTTTCCCTTTCAGAGAAGTTGGCAGTGTGGAAACTACTGCCAAATATCTCTCCTTGGGTCCTAAAGACAGTAGAAAAAGGTTACAGAATACAGTTTGTGCACTGCCCTCCGCGTTTCAACGATGTAGTCTCCACTAGTGTGAAACAGGAGTAGGTGCATTTCATTTCACAAGACCTGCAAAATCTTCTGGGCAAAACATACCAAGAGTCTGGCTATTACATTTGGTGGGGGGTTGCGTCCAAGTTTATATCTTCGCGGTTTGAACCATTCTCTCAAAACATGCAATTTTAAAATGCTAACGATCAAGATGATTGTGTCTCAGATCCAACACAAAGGTTGGTTTGTCACAACAATCTCAAGAAGGCATATTTTCATATAGAAATTCTGCCACAACACAGGAAGTTCCTGAGGTTCGCTTTCGGGGGCGAAGCTTACCAATATCTGGTTCTTCCATTCGGCCTAGCATTGTCACCCCGTACATACACAAAATGCATGAATGCAGCTCTGGCTCCACTGCGACTCCAGGGTATCCCCATTTTGATCACATTGATGACTGGCTGACGTCCTCACTCATCTTTATTTTTGGGGTTGAGACGCTTCCCGTACGGGCTGGGGTGCGGTCTTAGATGGCTGTCCAGCTGAAGAAATAGGATAGGTCATAATCTCGATTGACACATCAATTGCCTCGAATCGATGGCTGCATTTCTGGCCCTGAAGTACTTTCTTCAGCAGTTAAGGGGCTACCATGTCCTAGTGCGGGTGGACAACACTACAGTAGTCTTCTACATAAATTGCCAGGGCGGACTGCGTTCGCGCCATCTGAACAGGCTAGCGCAGCAGGTTGTGCTTTGGGATCAGGACAAGTTCCTGTCCCTCAGTGCGATTTACATCCCTGGGCATTTGAATGTGGGAGCAAATTTATTATCCAGATAGGCTGTGACACACAGAGAATGGAAACTCCACCCCGAGGTAGTCAAGGAGGTTTGGAAAGATTTCACGAAGGAAAGGTGGAGCTCTTCGCTTCTCAAGAGACAGCACAATATTCCCTCTACTTGTCTCTGAATCACCCAGCCCCCCTGGGTCTGCATGCAGTGCCAAATATTTGGCCAAGGCTGCATTTGTATCTCTCTGCTCCTGAGAGTCCTGTCCAAGGTCCGTCAACAAGAGTCTTGTCTGTTATTGATAGCGCCTCGTTGGCCGACCAGAATTTGGTTCTCAGAGATAATATTATCTCGGCCAGGGCGATTGAGATCAGGAGGGACCTCCTGTCTCAGACGCAGGGGACAATATTTCATCCCTGGCTCAAGCTCTCAGACGCAGGGGACAATATTTTCATCCCTGGCTCAAGCTTTGGAACCTTCACTTACCTTCACCCCCCCCCTGAGGGGGACCAACGGAGAGATACTGGTCTTCTAGCTTATGTCGTACAGACTATTCTGAGTGCCAGGGCTCCATCCAAAAGAAGAATATATGCCCTTAAATTAGGTGTCTTTGAAAGGTGGTGTACTGTACGCCCTGCAGACCCAGTTCATTGCCAGATTGTTTCAGTGCTAGAGTTTCTAAGGAAAAGTTATCAGCAGATACATGCCCCACCACTTTCAGGGTTTCTGTGGCTGCCAGATCGGCTTGCCACACCCTGATTGATGGGGCTCCAGTCGGGGAGCACCCTCTGATCGCCCACTTCATCTAGGTGGCTGAGGCCTCCCGTTAGAGCAAAGATCCCTTTGTGGGACTTGGCCATAGTCCTTGAGGGGCTAGTTGAGACCCCTTTTGAACCACTAGAGTCAGCGCCTGACAAGCTTCTGACTCTTAAGATGTTTTTTCTCATTGCCATTCCTTCGCCAACGTGGATTGGGGATTTGCAGGCACTGTCGATTTTGGCATCCTGCTTAGATTTTGCCCCTAGATTGATCAAAGCTATTTTGCACCCTCACCCTGACTATCTTCCTAATGTTTCATTCTCGACCATGCATCCGGTTATTCTTGAAGCCTTCTGTCCTCCGCCCTTCCCTTCACTAATCGGAGCAGGAGAAACTTCCCCTACTGTGTCCAGTTCATGCTCTTCAAACTTATGTCCACCACACTAGCCAGTGATGTAAGTCAGAGCAACTTTTCATTTGCTATGGGGGTCGCAACCGGGAGGTGGCCGCCACCAAACAAACAGCACTGGGCAGAGGTGGGTAGAGTATCCAAAAACTGTACTCAATTAAAAGTACAAGTACTTATAGAAATATTTACTCAAAGTAAAAGTAATAATCTTAATAGTTGATTGAGTAAGAGTAAAACAGTATCGAATGACAAATCGACTCAAGTAGATAGTTAATAGTTCTTTTTGATCATATATACCCTTTATAACAACAATACAATAACGTGCTCATATTTAGATATTTAATTAAATGAGAATTATTATCATTATGAGATTTTTTTTGCAATAAACAAAGAAGAGACAAGCATTAGTTCTGGCATCTCTAGCTCAAATATCATTGCATGTCGTTTGCTTTGTATAATAATAACATTTACAGCTACATTTGAATTATTAGACAATGTCGAAATAACGTGAACCTGCAGAGTTTTGCATTCAAGGTATGTAGAGGGAACTGTAGTGTATTGAATTGTGTGTACACTCAGGAATAAGTACTGTTTGGCCACTATAGAGATTAACTCTGTGTTAGTTTTTGGTTGGCCAGTTCATTGTCCAATAGACCTGTGTTCACAGAGTTTAGTAATTCATATTGTGCTGTAAACCAAAAGAAGATCACTCTTGTCCCGACTCTTATTTGTGTTATTTGAACAGTATCAAAACACAGCAGGAACCACTGACAGTGAAAACTCTTCACATGTGCTCGCGCTCATAACTGCTACTGAATATCTGAACTCAAACAATGATCAAATGCACATTGACGGATCTTATTCCGTCTGTTCTCTAAAATGTAATCAAATGTATATTTCTGCAGGCACGTGTAAAGTAACTGTGTCTAAGTAAAACATTCGTTTTCAAGACTAACAGGTCGTCGCCACTCTGCAATACTCACAAATTACTGTGGGTTGGCAGGTGTTCATTCATTTAATGTATAAATTAAGGTATGTCCAAATATAACAAGTCATACTTTGTAGTAGTTTTATCATGGCGTAATAATCTGTTTGTTTGTAAAAAGAGACAGCGCCCACTTGGAAAAACTATACGTATTTCTTAACATGTATTGCATACAACTAAAGTAATAAGAGGAATGTCGCCCAGCGTAACTAAGTAAAAGTACAGTTTAAAAAAAATAAATAATTGAAATGTACTCAAGTTAAAGTAAATGTAAAGAAAAGTAAATGTACTTCGTTACTATCCACCTCTGACACTGGGTGCGGGATGCCATTGCTCTAGCCTATGAGGCACGCAGTCAAGCTTTGCCTCTAGGAGTTTGCCTATTCCACCAGGGTTGCATCCTCCAAGGCTTTGGCAAAGGCGCTCCCTTGCTACAAGTAAGTGATGTGGCAGGCTGGACGTTGGACTTTTTCCCTCTTTTGCACCTCACTTTTAAATTGCTTACTGTGTGTGTGCACTGGCGTGGAGCGAGCGGAGCAGAGCGCGCCAGTGGACATGCACAGTTATGCGTTATGAATTAGAGGCAATGCCGGGCAGAAAATGCTTGAATGGTGGGTTCATTATTATTCTAAATGAAAAACACACCAACAAAACAGTACAATGACAAACTCACTTAAATAGGCACTTTTACATTTCGCTTTGAAATAAATCTGACTGATAATTAATAAACTTGATAAATGAAATCTGACTCCTGCTGCTGATCTGTGCTGGGACTGTAGTTCATCTCAAACTAAATTAAACAGACACATTCAGTTTTTAATTGTAGTGTCTGTTCTCTAACTGGACAAAATAATTTGTATTACTATTGTAACGTTCTATGGTTATTCAATAATTGTGTATTATGGTAGTGTTTTTTTTGTCAGATGTTGTGTGCTGGTGTGCTTTTCTTTCCTCTTTCTGTGTCTTTCTCTGTATTTTATTTGCCGCTCTACCAGGTGCGGAGGATAGAGAGAGGTAATCCCTCACACCCGTCGCTCATTACTGTATAGAGGCTGCACATTAATAATAATAATTATTTGTTACATTAATATAGCGCTTTTCTAGGTACTCAAAACGCTTTACATATGGAAGGGGGAATCTCCTCAACCACCACCACTGTGCTACATCCACCTGTATGATGCGACAGCAACCATATTGCGCCAGAACGCCACCACACACCAGCTTATTGGTGGAGAGGAGACTTATATGCTTATATGGGGATAATTAGGAGGCCATGATGGAGAGAGGCCAACGGGCAAATTTGGACAGGATGCCGGGGTTAAATGCCAGCATGCCTAGTTTTCCCTGGAGATCTCCCATCCAGGTACTGATCAGGCTCAATCCTGCTTAGCTTCAGTGGGCAACAGTCTTGGGCAACAGGGTGATATGGCTGCTGGCTGATTTAAAAAGAAGCTCAAAGCAACTTCCAGACTGAAGCTTGACTTCCAGAGTGCTGTGCTCCTTGCCTGCCTCGTTGTTGCCCTGTTATATTGTTGTAAATTTAAAACCATGAAATACCTTTACCAAGTTACGGCTTATTGTAGCCAGTTCAGTTTATTGTTAATTGTCCCTGTTGTATTGGCACGACGTGGTCAAACGTGTGGAAGCCGTAGGAAGGTGGGTTCCAGTTATATTTTTGTACAACTTTTGTCTACTATTTTTGCTAAGTTAGGGAGTTAGAGTACATTTCTTTACTTTTTCTTTTGATGTTTTGTTTTCATTATGTTTCTGCTATTACCCCTCTTGAAGTTATTTTTCTTTCTTTTGAGTTACTTTGTTACTTATTCTTTTTGTAAATAAAACTTGTGGAAATTTAACTTAAAGTGTCTGTCGTGCAGGACAGGGGACCGGGAAACTCACTCACCCCAAACATTATTCGTTTTTTCACTGTTACTCCATTACCTAGACAAACGTTACATCTGGGATGGAACACTATAAAAAATCAAAGTGACCGTGTAATCGGTGTGTGACTGAACAGCATGTAACACCAGTAACACAGACTATCGCAGCTTACTTGACTGTAACCCTGTTCCTTGAGAAAGCGGGAACGAGATGCTAGGCCTCAATGCCGCACTGGGGGCATGTCCAGACGTCTGTTCAGACAAAGTGAGACCTGAAGGGGCACATGTTTCAAGTCTATTTATAGCCTCTCATGAGTGCGCATTCCAATGACATAATCGGCACGTGTTTGCCAGAACATACTTCACAACCTGTCAAACAAAGATGTTTTCCCATATCACATGGTGCAGCATCTCGTCCCCGCTTTCTCAGGGAACAGGGTTACAGTCCAGTAACCTGAGATGATTTTATTGAAGAAAAAAAAAAAATAATTTAAAATTAATGAATCAAACTGAAAACATTAGTTTACACCAACAAAACTAAGTTTAATGTTAGATAAGGTCCAATGAAAACTTGTTACAGTGAAGCCATATCACAGAATTAACTGTGATGCTATTTTAGTGCACATGTGTGTGCTCCTGATGTCAATGCTTCTGATATCAAGCTGGGTTATAGGACTGTTTTGTGAAAATCAATGGCCTGGTTTCACAGACAGGGCTTAGATTAAGCTATATAGTCCTTAGTTCAATTAGGACATATAGGTTGCTTTTATAAATGTGCCTTAAAAACAACAACAACAACAAAAAAACGTACTGGTGTGCATATTGACACACAACAATGGCACTACAAATGTTTTTAGATATGCCAGTGCAAGTTGCGTTCTGTTAAAACAGCTCAAACATGCATTCTAGTCTAGGACTAGGCTTAAGCCTTGCATGTGAAACCGGAGGAATATCTTTATAAAGTACTCTCACTATTACTACTCTCTGTTTCAACTCCCTCAGTTCAGAAGAGGACATAAATTCAGATGGTAACAGACATATTAGTATATACAGGACATTCATGTACAGTTTGGTGACTGATCCAAATTTCATCAAAATTATTTCAGAAATGATGCCCAAAAATGTACACAGAGATAACTTAGAACTAAGGAATCTAACCAAGTTTTGCTTCAAAGATTGTACTTTTCTTTTTATATGAATTATGTAATTTTTGCAGTTATCACAAGTGTATGGTGAGGGAATATATCGTATTTCTGAACACATTTGATTGGATTCTTTCTCATCAATTTTCTAAATCCTTTACTGCAACAAAAATGTCAATCAATCAACTGGTCAGTGCTAAGTTAAACGGTATAAATGTGGTTAAAGTAAATTTATCAAGAGCACAGGCTGAGCTTGTCTTGAATTGTTCTGCTCATTTTGAGAAGCATTAGGAATAGAATTTTCGGCTTACCATAAGCAAACTAGTGAGAAACAAATCTCACACCCCAACTGAGCAGCTGAATATTTGCACTGCGTTCAGCTGACTGGTGCGTAAATATATGCATAGCAAATTAAACGACAGTACTGTCTGCATTTGGGAGGATAATTCCTGACAGGGGGAGAAGGTAGGGGGGTTTCAAAGGAACTCACAAATAGACACTGAAATACCACTGCATTTTTGTATGTAAATGAGGAAGTGAAATAAACTTTATGTAGATTCATGCCAACATTCTAATGCAGTTCAGTTAGTCAACCTGGATGAGAAGAACCATCTGTTTCTGCTTTGAATAGACATATTCCATAATCAGACATCTAATCTTAGAATTGTGGAATGTTTTGGAAACAAAAGTCGTGGTTTGCAAACATCTCACCATGCCTGAACTGGCCACAAAACTCCAGCTGTGTGTACTTTGGCGTGTGTATCTCAGAACTGATCATGCCTCTGGGATTCAGTGCTATGCAGACAATATGTCCTACCAGGAGACATAAATCAAATCACAATATCTAAGATCAAGCCCTGACTTGCAACCTCAAACACTGCAAATCTGTGTGTCCAGTTATCTACCCTGAAGGCAGAGTCACAAGTTCTGTGTCCAGTTATCTACCCTGAAGGCAGAGTCACAAGTTCTTTTTTTTTTATTTTTATTTTTTTTATTAGACATTCATAAACTTTATCAACTTATATAATTTACATGTATTCACTGTATTTTAAATACCCTTGTTGGGTTCAAAAGTTGTCTGGACATTAAATCATGTTTATTATGCCAGGCCACATCAAAGTTGAAAATCACTTGCAAATGTTAATGGAAATAATGAATAAATCAATACATGAAATGTTGATAATATTTATCAAAATATATGGGTAACAGATTGCAATAAAGGTTCCATAGGTATGAAAGGTTCTATAGTTAAAAATACAACTGTTTATTGTTAGTTAACGTTATCTCGGGTCCATTAAATAACATTATTGTCACAGGTTGTTAAAAATGAAGTTGAAACTGGATTTAAACGCAACAGTTTTCAAAATGTATTTTGACAAAACTCACGGTTCTCAGGACACAAAACAGAACAACCACATAAAAGCAACAATAACGGACAACTGAACTGAACAAAACAGGGCTTAAATACACAGTGAACTAATCAAAGAATGAGACACAGCTTCACATAACAATTAATCAATCAATGACCAAAGTAAATAAAAGGAAACTGAACTAAATATGTGAAAAATCCCCCAAACACACAAAGAATACAGATAACACGTAATATCTGACCAGGGAGGAGTCAGTGGGATGAGGAAGCCTGGTGACGATGGTCCCGGGTGGAGCCAAGGGGGGAGGAGCAAAGGCGGAGCCGATTGCTTCTCAGGCCAAGGTGGAGCACCGGAGTCGACACCCCTTAGCTGGACAGGTGAACTCGAAGCCCAAGACAAATCCACACTGAAAGGCTAAGCCATCATGAGGAGAATCGAAGGGAGAGGAGGCAGTGCAGACAGGGCTAGAGGACTGGGCAGAGCAGGCAGGGGAGACAGACAGGCTTTACAGGAAAACACAAGACAGGCATAAAATCCATAAATGCCCCTTTTGAACAATGAGGAACAGGCAGGGAACTCTCATTAGAGGTAGATAGATAAATAGATAGATATATAGACAGACAGACAGACAGATAGATAGATAGATAGATAGATAGATAGATAGATAATCAGGGGTATGTGTGACCAACTTAATAAATGTTTACTGTAAAACTTATATGTATATTTTACAAATATATATGAGTTTATGTAAAACTCTGGACTTTTCAGAGCCTTCCCCTGTGCTTCGGCTCTGTCTGGCTCCACCTTCGCTTCGACTCCACCAGGTTCCACGGTCACTCCACCTCAATCCCATGGCGCCATGGATGGATGGATGGTACATCAGGGGTATGTGTGACCAACTCTATAAATGTTTACTGTAAAAATATTTCAGTCTATAAAATGTATTATAATTAAATAATAACTTTGCATAATAAAAGTATTTACTTAGCAACATAGTATGTGATTATAAGAAACACATCTTGTCAGCAATCCAGATTATCTCTCTCCCAATGCAAACTTAAAAAGTTCATAGAGCAGCTGTGATAATATTTTGGAGCCACTCTAGCCTAAAATCCAACAGGAAGAGTAAGCAGAACAGAGGATCTCTTCACCTATTGTACACCTCATCAAATGCCTCATCCTTTTAACCAAGCTGGGAATTGCATTGTAAAATAAAGCTGCTTTACACACACAATGCAAAGAAAGATTCTAACTTTGTTGTATTCTTGCATAGTTCAGGTTCTCATGAGGCAAGACATTTTTTTTGGTTTTAGCTACGCTTTAAAAGGATCACTTTTCCCCAAAATGAAAATGTTGTCATTACATACACAGCATCAGTTTGTTCCAAACACATGTTGTTTTTCATATGCTATTTTGTCCATGGAGTAAACAAACAAACAAACAAACAATAACAACAACAACAACAAAATTCATCTTCACAGACTTTTTTGAATACAATGACAGTTTATTGTGACCACGTGCTGTCAAGCTCATACAAAGGCTTAATGTTCATGATGATCGATCAGGGTATAAAATCAACAAGTCAGGCTGAAATTCTGGCTTTAAATGAACTCTGGTCAGTGAGCCCTAATTGAAGTGGGACTGAGACATTTAAATGTGTTTGATTCGTTCATTGTGCACCTGACCTTTGCTCATATAATAACCTGTTTCAGTGTAGTGCTTTATACAATTGATATCTCACAGGCAGAGTGGCATTGCTTTAAAGGGATACTCCACTTTTTTTGGAAATAGGTTCATTTTACAACTCCCCCAGAGTTAAACAGTTGAGTGTTACAGTTTTCGAATCCATTCAGCCGAGTTTCTGATATTTAGAAGAATATCAGTAACCAGACAGTTTCTGGTCTCATTGACTTCCATAGTATATATTTTTTCCTACTATGGAAGTCAATGAGACCAGAAACTGTCTGGTTACTGATATTCTTCTAAATATCAGAAACTCGGCTGAACGGATTCGAAAACGGTAACACTCAACTGTTTAACTCTGGGGGAGTTGTAAAATGAACCTATTTCCAAAAAAAGTGGAGTATCCATGGGGGGAGTGCGGGTGTCAAGCTGCAAAAAAGACCCAAAAGCATCATATAGCCTACATGAATTATGCGTTATTGTTACATTTTGTGTGGCGAAGAATACTCAAGTCGTAATTCACTGAAAATCTTGACCAAGCACAGAATTTTTTTGCAAAAACTTCATTAGTAGCAAAACAAAGAATCACTAAAGTAGATAGCCATAAATCCCTCTGTAATTCTTTACCCATCTAATATTTGAACACAATGAAAAGATAATTTTTAACCTGGCTTTATCCAATACTCAGATTTCGTTTTTTAAAATATATGCAAAATAGTGCATATTTAATTAGATATTGCCTAATTTGCATATTTAAACATTAAATTATAGAAAACTTGTAATACATTTTCTTCTCATCTTAATGTAGGTAATCAACTGGGAAAGTTTCATGGTGATATCTGCTAGTTAAAAATTGTACCCTATTCACCTGTAGTGTCTCGCCTTAACAGGTTTACTGTAGCATGTTTACAGTCTTTTTCTGAAAACCTACAGTTTTATATCTGTATGTATTTGTATTATAAACTGTATATTTTTACTTTTTTTATTATATATTTATAATTATAAAACAATATCATTGGGATTTGGAATGACCTGAGGGGTGAGAAAATAATGACCAATAAGAATGAAGCCTTTCATGCCTGGAACACTCCTGCCCACAGTTTTTTTAAATATTTTTTTTATATATATAATATGAAATTGGGGAACAGGGAAAATCTTATTTTAATTTCGCCTACAGGACACACAATATTTAGCAGGCCTACCCACAAAGTAAATCCTGCCTACACTCTTTTATTGTGTATTGAGAAAAATCTTGGCACACACTACATTAAATATTACACATAGTGCCAATTGCATCATTTTAGGACAGAAATTTGAGACCTCAGAGCCTGAAGCTCTTTGTAAGCAGTGGGAGAATTAGATTGGGGTGTTTGGTTATGGGGCTTGCACGGAGCTGGAGCAGCAAACTGCTGAATCAGCTGAAACGGATGCCATCAAGCAGGTCATGCCATCCTCGCTTTGCCAATGCACACGTGTATATGCATACATACACATAAACAACAGCTAAAACAAACAAGAGATTACTGAAAGCAGTAAATGCTGCATGCAGATTAGCACTCTTTCCTCTTTGAATGCTTTGAGCTTCATGTTCTAAGCAAGTGAAGCAGATCTCAACAAAGTCACTTCTTGCATTGTCTGTACAAATGATTCAAAGTACTTTTTTATCTCCTACTCTGACTACTCAGCAGTTCCCTGCTATTGTCCGTTCCCAGCGCTGCATCTGCATCAGAGAACGTTTGACTTCACATGGCACGGCTATCAATATGCCCTCTCGTCAATGCATGACAGTGGCCATTGTAATCGAGTGCCACTCGCTCACTTATGTTGTGGAAAAGCGGCTTAGATCTAGCGAGGTGGCTCACCACCATTTGTGTGGATGCTGGCGCAGGCTGTTCAAAGCATATACATTTAAAGCCAGCACAAACTTCAGATAACACAATATGCATAAAGTGTATTGAAGGATTAGTGAACATACCTCAGTCAAGAGCTGATGCCGGATATTTACATATGCCTTCCAAGTGACAAGCCAGTGATTCTTCGCCTCTATAAAATAATTTTTTTTTTATATAAAATGTTCTACATTTGCAAAGTGGACACCTTTTGTCGGGAAAAATTAATAATAAATATTTAGAAAAGTTAAATATTAATAAAAACAAAACTTTACTTTTTTTTAAGTAAAAAGTAGATGATTTTCTTAGTGTTGGAAATTGACTGATACAATCAAGATTTTCCTATTAAAGGGGTCCTATTATTTTCCTTTTTTACATTATCAACATTATTTAATGTGTAATGTCGCTGTTCAAGCATGAAACAGCAATGTCAGAAATGTCTGCACAGTTACAAAGCGCAAAGTCCACTCAAAAGTGAGTCATTCTCTGTTTCTGAACTCCCAGAAAGGTCTGGATCGTTGTCTTGGCAAGGCACACAACACACTAGTCCAGCCGACCAATCAGAGCACATTGCACTTTTCGGAAAGGAGGGGCTTCATATAAACAGGAACTAAACAGAGCATTGCCAGATAATGTCTAATAGGAAGAGAACTGGCACTCTCTGGTTACTTCCGGTTTCTGGACTGGCTGCAGTAACACGTCTCTGTCCATGCGGGGGCGCTCGCAGGCGAGTGCAGAATGAATAAAAGGAAAAAGAAAAAAAAGGACATGGATTGTATTTCATGTAGTGTTTCTATTAATCTTGATTTCTTAAAGGGATACTCCACGGTTTTTTCCTATTAAACTATGTTATTCCCTTAACTAAGACGAGTTGATACATACCTCTCTCATCTCAGTGCATGCACTTAATCGCTCTGGCGCGCGGTGACACTTTGATAGCACTTAGCTTAGCCCAGTATATTCAATGGTATCTAACAGCAATGAATTTAGAAGTGACCAAACACATCAACGTTTTCCCTATTTAAAAACAGTTACACAAGTAGTTATACGACCAAGTAGGGTGACACAAAATAAAACGTGGCGCTTTTCTAAGCGGGTTAAAAAGGATAACTATAATTGGCGCATATATAATTTTACTGCAACTCGGCGCAGTAAAAAGTCACGCCTGATCCCCTTCCTCTCACTTCTGTCAATAGTGGGAAGAGGATCAGGCGTGACTTTTTACTGCGCGGAGTCGAAGTACTCCCAAAAGTGCTATTCCGCCATATATTATAGTTATCCTTTTTAACCCGCTTAGAAAAGCGCCAGATTTTATTTTGTGTCACCCTACTTGGTCGTATAACTACTCGTGTAACGTTTTTTAAATAGGGAAAACGTTGATGTGTTTGGTCACTTCTAAATTCATTGCTAGATACCATTGAATACTGGGCTAAGCTAAGTGCTATCAAAGTGTCACCTTGCACCAGAGCGATTAAGTGCACGCACTGAGATGAGAGAAGTATGTATCAACTCGTCTTAGTTAAGGGAATAACATAGTTTAATATGAAAAAAACGGTGGAGTATCCCTTTAAAACACGAGTTACTGAGATAATGTTTCTGATTCTGCTTTAGCTTCAGGTGCCATCAAGCGGGGTCTGTGGTCGTAATCAGTCGCAAGTCCGCACTGACCAATCAGTATTCAATAGCAGAATGCTAGCGTGTTCCGGCCAACAACGGCCCAACCTGTAAGAAATCGAAAGGACATAAGTACTCATTCATTCGACTTTTGGACTATAATCTATATTGAACTTGCGGAATCAACAATAAAATCTACGTTGATTCAACGGACAAGCAGGAGAAGATATACATTTAGCCGTCAAGCTCCATAGACTCCCATTCAGTCTGCGCTCGTCCGCGATCACCTCCAGTGTAATTCTAATGGAACTGCAACCAAGATCAATACAATGGGGCTAATAGGAAGTGCCAAGGCTCTCCGTAGACGGGCTCTGGCATTGCTGGCAGGGAGGAGAGGTGCTGCAACAATGTAAATTCTGTGAAAAATAACGGTTTTTGAAATGTCAAGCATGAAAACCTATTTTAGTAGACCCCAAATCAAGAATATGGGAGATGGCATAATAGGTCCCATTTAAAGTAACTTCTAAAAAGTAACCTAAAGTAAATAACTGTAACCCTTATTTCTTGATGCTGTGTCGGCGATTACTTCAGTCTCTTCATCGTGGGTAACATAAATCAAACACGGGTTACAATGGTGATAATTCACGTTTCTTCTTTAATCAGAAGCATCGGCATAACAGCATGAACAGCCGCCTAAATCCTTGGTTATACTTTCGCCTGGCTCCGCAGCGCGAGTCTCCGCAGACTACGCGCGCATCTCCACAAACGGACGAGGCGTTTATACTTGACGCGTTCGCCGTTGTACTATTCTGTGAAACGATAGGGGACGACTCGAGTAATTGTCTTCTAAACCATCAGGAATCAGCCGTGAGAAGAAGAAAGCTACACCCGTGAGAATGTTTATTTTAGTACACCACCACCAATACCACACTACAAAAATAATTGTGTAAAACCCAGTAAACCCTGAGATTATTACTCGTGACAATAAAACGAAATATATGGATATGAGAATGTGTATACAATATAACTAAATGAACAATCTCTAACATATTTTCTAATTTCACTAAACTTTCATTAAGTTTCGTGAAATTAACATTTTTATTAAACATGGACCTTTATGTTCATTAAAAATACTTTTTATGCTATTGAATGCTCATTTTTTAAATGTAAGCAACTCATTTAGACGTGCAAACTGGGTGCCGGTGTGGTGATAAGTTCGAGCTCGGCCAGATTTGGCTCGAAGTCTTCATCTTCGGATGCGGCGCCGCGCGCGTTGTTACAAAATCTGCCGTGCACACCGCCAGGCGTATGGAACGCCGTTGGGGACAATACTTATTATATGCAACGCGTGAAATTTGGACGCATTAACACGCACAGTTTGTACGCGTAAATACGAAGTATATATTCGGGTGTCACGTCAGACCGCAGAACAGCCAATAGCGTTGCTCTATTTAGGATTTCATTTGCATTTGTGATGCGATGGCACGTTGCTGTATACATATATAAACATCAGAGTGTGGTTTTCGTCCCGTTCGTGGAACACTGGACCAGCTCTATACCCTCTACAGGTTGCTGGAGGGTTCATGGGAGTTTGCCCAACCAATCCACATGTGCTTTGTGGATTTGGAGAAGGCATTCGACTGTGTCCCTCGCGGCATCTTGTGGAGGGTGCTCTGGGAGTATGGGGTTCGGGGCCCTTTGCTAAGGGCTACCCGGTCCCTGTACGACCGGAGCAGGAGCTTGGTTCGCATTGCCGGCAGTAAGTCAGACTTGTTCCTGGTGCATGTTGGACTCCGGCAGGGCTGCCCTTTGTCGCCGGTTCTGTTCATAACTTTTATGGACAGAATTTCTAGGCGCAGCCAGGGGCCGGAGGGGGTCAGGTTTGGGGACCACACAATTTCATCTCTGCTCTTTGCGGATGATGTTGTCGTGTTGGCTCCATCAGACCAGGACCTTCAGCATGCACTGGGACGGTTTGCAGCCGAGTGTGAAGCGGCTGGGATGAGAATCAGCCCCTCCAAATCCGAGGCCATGGTTCTCAGTCGGAAAAGGGTGGTTTGCCCGCTTCAGGTTGGTGGAGAGTTCCTGCCTCAAGTGGAGGAGTTTAAGTATCTTGGGGTTTTGTTCACGAGTGAGGGAAGGATGGAACGGGAGATTGACAGGCGGATCGGTGCAGCTTCTGCAGTAATGCGGTCGCTGTACCGGTCTGTCGTGGTGAAGAAGGAGCTGAGCCGTAAGGCGAAGCTCTCGATTTACCGGTCAATCTACGTTCCTACTCTCACCTATGGTCATGAGCTGTGGGTTATGACCGAAAGGACAAGTTCCCGGATACAGGCGGCCGAAATGAGCTTTCTCCGCAGGGTGGCTGGGCGATCCCTTAGAGATAGGGTGAGAAGCTCAGTCACTCGGGAGGAGCTCAGAGTAGAGCCGCTGCTCCTCCACATCGAGAGGGGTCAGTTGAGGTGGCTCGGGCATCTTTTCCGGATGCCTCCTGGACGCCTTCCCGGGAAGGTGTTCCGGGCGTGTCCCACCGGTAGGAGAGCCCGGGGAAGACCTAGGACACGCTGGAGGGACTATGTCTCCCGGCTGGCCTGGGCACGCCTCGGTGTCCCCCCGGAAGAGCTGGAGGAAGTGTCTAGGGAGAGGGAAGTCTGGGCATCCCTGCTTAGACTGCTGCCCCCACGACCCGGCCCCGGATAAGCGGAAGAAGATGGATGGATGGATGGATGGGTGTTGGGGGTACTCCGGAAGATCTATAATGTCTCAGGGGGTACATGCCTGTTAAAAGTTTGGGAACCACTGCGCTATGCCATCACATGCAACGTCATGAGTGACGTCATGACGCAGCACCAATCGAGATTGGACTAGTTCCATGCAGGAAGACTAGACGCAAGACGAAATAAATACAAAACAAACAAATACAAGACGCAATCGCGTTGAAGGCATTCCCCAGAGTTTCATCTTTCGACGCAGCGCGAGTTTCCTCAAAAGGGAACTGTGATATTTTCTGAGACGATTGTCATACCATAAAAATCTAATACCATTACAACCCTATGTTTCTCCTAATGATAATAATTTAGTAGTACTTAAAGGTATAGCGGAGGATCTTCCAAAT
The DNA here is from genome assembly GCA_900092035.1 of Leuciscus waleckii. Taxonomy (NCBI): domain Eukaryota; kingdom Metazoa; phylum Chordata; class Actinopteri; order Cypriniformes; family Leuciscidae; genus Leuciscus; species Leuciscus waleckii. Next base: position 27,216 of record FLSR01000305.1, on the reverse strand, counting down.
TTTAGATAAACAGCGCACCTCTATGTGCATTGCTCCATGATTTTACATGGCAAATAAAATCAGTTATAATATCATTTCTTATGTTTTTTTTTATCAGTTTCTAGTATTTATGTTTCACTCCTTACTAGTTTCTGAATGCCATTTACATATAAAATTGCTTACTGTTTATTTCACGTGTTGTGTTTCAATGGAAACCCATTTTTATGTGAGGAGTTAGAATCAACTTTAACATCATAAATTCATAGTGTCTCAGCACAACTTCTGCTCACGAATTTCAAGGCTGCTATTGGACGTCACCAGCTGGAAGACGATGGAGGAAATACTTTGAAATATTTGAGAATTGGATTGAGAAGCATCCAAGGATGCCATACGTGAGCTAATGATCCATGAACCTGGCCTAAATTATGTGTCTGTTTACAGGTAAGGGTGATCCTGAGTAAGACAGAGGGCATGTGTAGTGTGGCGTTTAGCGGACCCCACAGACAGCAGGTTTCGGTGCAGGCCAGCTCCTCCAAGCTCATCACATACACCATCATCCCCCTTAAAATCGGAGAGCTCCCCATACAGGTCACGGTCGTTGCACGCTCTTATGTTGAACCGGATGCCGTGAGGAAGAATCTACATGTTGTAGTGAGCTCCTAAAACATCTCACACAGATTATGGAATAATTTTATGATCTATTACATGGCACATGTGTTCCGTCAAAAAGGGTCTCAAACTATGTTTCACAAGTAAAAAAAATGTTTTGTGCTGGATCTGATGTAGGTAGAGGGCATCCAGAGAATCAAGTCAAGGAGCTTTGTGTTGGACCCCTCTGAGAAAGGAGACAATGGTGATCTTTAAGTTTTTTGTTTTTGTTTTGCAGAACAATGATAAAGATGCATAGATTTCATAGGTTTAGAAATTAATGTTGCATTTTTGCACATATTTTGTCAGGACATTAAAATATTTCTTAAAAATAGTTTGTAATAAATGGTTATTTCTTTGATGTTTGTGTGTTTTTGGTACATTTTTGCTTTTAGAATAGTATATATCACTACTAATCAATACTAACAAATAATATATAATTTGTGTTTATTATCAGGGAGGCAGGTGATAAAAGTGGAGAAAATTGAGTTGAAATCAGTGGTACCAAATTCAAAACCTGAGACATTCATCAATTTCAGAGGTTTGTATTTATTTTTAAGGTACATCAGGTTTAAGATTATTTTGATGATTTGCTGATGCTAATTAAAATTCTTTGTTGCTAATTAAGCATATTAACAACTCCCATATAGATATTGTTTTTTAGTATGGAGTATGGCTTTGTAGACATCAGCTATGTATGTGTCTCCATAGGTGATTTGCTTGCGGACAGCATTGATAACTCCATGAAGGAGGACTCACTGGCGGCTCTGATCCGTATGCCCGGGGGATGTGTGGAGCAGAACCTGGCCACAATCACACTGCCCCTCATCGCAGTCCATTACCTGGACCGCAGTGCAAACTGGGATGCTGTGGGACGAAACCGCAGAGAGGAGGCCATCAAATACATACAAAAAGGTGTGATGAGACACAAACAGGGATTTGAACGATTCTTTCACGTGTTTTAGATAATTATATATTTTTGTATGGATAGGTTATGAAAATCAGCTTAATTATCGAAAGTACGATGACTCGTACCCTCCCTACCCCAAACAAATCTCCAGCACATGGTATTCATGCCAGTCCAACACTTAAACTATAAGAAGATACTGAACCTTTGCAGTAGCGCTGACATGTGTCCACTGTGTTCTGTCCGTGTCAGGATCACTGCATACACGCTGAAGGTGTTCTCCATGGCACACTCATTCATTAGTGTCAGTGAGAAGCATCTGTGCGGCCCACTACGCTACCTCTGGCACAAACAGCGTCCAGATGGATCCTTTCAGGAGGACAATGAGGACTACACAATCTCATTGAAGGTGAGAGTGAGACCAGTAGCACTATAAAGCAAAATAAAATGTATTCATTTCTGAATAAAATTATTTTCTGGGAAAAAACCCCATAAAGAAGTCAACAAGATTATGACAAGATTTTTACTTTCTGCAGTGTGTTGCAAGCCCCATGTCAGGTACTGAGCAGACGTTTACACTTTTCCTTGTCCGAGTGCTGCTATATAATTCTGGGGTGGCAAAGCTTTTTCTTAGGGTGGCAGTTTCCACCCCATGCCACCCTGGTAGATCCACCCGCCTTGAACTGATGCCATGCCCAATGAATTAAGATGAGAAGCCTAAAAATATCCAAGTGTACTTAAGAAATAAGTTTAGTCAGTGTATTTATAGTCACCACAGCAAGCTCTAAATAAAGTAGAGTGCTTGAGTAATCATTTAACATGAACGCAAAAGGGCTGAATAAGATTGCAATGTCTTTAAAAACACTATACACACTGTACAACAAAGTTCTTGCTTTCAAGGCGGGTTTCCATTACAAATTACAAGTTACAAAACTTACAAATTACAAGTTACAAAACTTTTGCAATATTTTCTAAATGTTGATAAAAAACGATTGTGAAATTATGACGTTTCCATTTACCGATGTTATGCAACTATGCTATGATAAGTCAAAAATCGTGTTGACGGATGTTGGTAGGGTTACTTGTATCCTTGTATCGTTTAGAGAACATTATATTCATTAAAGGAAGCTGCCTAAACGGGTTTGTCCATTCAATGCATTGTGTCTTGATGCCCTCTATATTTTGCACCACATGTAGTATGTCCACTTGTTGTGATGCAGGGAGGCGTGCATGGCTCTGAATCCACAGAGACTCTGACGGCATTCGTGCTCATTGCTCTGGCAGAGGCACAAAATACTGTTCGCTGCCAAGAGACAACACTCAACATACAGGTACAGGTCTTTTTTACAGGTCGTTCTCCTTTGCGCGCACACACACACACACACACACACACACACACACACACACACACACACACACACACACACACACACACACACACACACACACAATAATTATATGAATAATTATAATGATAAATGTTAAGCTAACTACAATTTCTTTCTTCGCTATAGGGTAACAAACCTTTTAAAAAACTGATAACACTGTTTTAAACAACTAATGATTGTCCTGATTATGGTGTTAAATTATTATAATAAATATATTTTCTCTTGTTGATCAATACAGGGCAGTTCCAGAAAAGCAGCGATGTATCTCCAAAAGCGTTTCCCCCACCTAAAGAGGCCGTACTCGGCGCTATAGTCTGCTACGCTTTAGCACTATCCAACCATGGCTGTATGAAGAGCAAGTTGCTAAACTTAGCCTCAATGGGTACACAAACAATTCTATCATTTACATTTTGCCAACAGCTTCCCAACAGGTACTGTTTCGTAAGTTCAGTATCTCTTCTCTTGTCTTTTATCCGTCTTCTTCTGTCAACAGCTCGTACTCATTGGCCTGACTCCGACAATCGCTACTTCAAACTGGAAGCTACCGGCTATGCATTGTTAGCTCTGATCAAAGGAGGTCACATGAATGAGGCGATGGCCCCATTTCGATGGTTAAATGAGCAACGTGAAATTGGAGGAAGCTACGGCTCTACTCAGGTAAAAACATTTTTACTAATCGAAATGACATACTGAAAAAAATATGTTTTTTTATAATGTCTTCAAACCGTTAAATAGCTTGAATTTAACTCTACATCCTTACTTCATTTAACCATCAACATGCAAATTTGTCCCCGCCTCCATTCATTCACAGCTAGGGTTGGGAATCGAATACTTGAGGTCAGGATTCAGATACTTGTTATGAAATTTAAATTTCGATTCCTCTTATTGATTCCTTTGTGAGCATTTCAATATGACTTTAAACCATCTTGATCTTAATGAGATTTTAAAACATTCAAGCGCGAGACGACTTGCGGGCTGTTTTCAGCGCTGCAGGCGTGTGTAACAACTCTGAATGTGACTGCAGCCTAATATTCCTGCTGCCGTCTCTAATAACACTAATCAAACAACAAAAGACAAAGAGAAAATGCACTCATTCTTGACTGAATAACTTTTGTAACTATATTTGTAATGTATATTTTATTTATTAAGTGTAGTGTTATTTACATTTGATTACAGTTTCTGTACCTGAATACCTGAAAATAATAAAACACTGTTTATTGGAAGTGGAAATATTGATTTAATTCAGCCATATATGTTTGAACCAGAAAGTGATTCAAAAGAGGAAGAGAGAACTAAGCTAAAGTTTGTAAACTAGCTTGAGAAAGTCTAATGGCCAGCCTGAGTCAAAAGACCCAAAGCACATGTCTGTTCGGTGTTCTGGAGCTGGTCCCTTCACAATGCCCAAAACATTGTTGAAAATTAATTTGCAAACATTAAAATAACAAAAAATAATAATAATAATAATAATAATAATAATTGTATATATATATGTGTGTGTGTGTGTGTGTGTGTGTGTGTATTTGTATTTTTTCATGTGATTTTGTATATTTTGTGTTCTAATAAATAAGCTTATTATTACAGCAAAATTATACATAAAAGTTAAAGTTCACAATAAGCAAAGTATAACTAAAAGCACAAATAAATCAGGTTTCAGGTTTGTAAGTGTTCAAAAACCGTTTTACATGTTGTTGTGCTTAAATGCTCTATAATTGCTTGAATGTTCAAACCGGCAAGCCCTTAAAGTGTTATTTCACCCAAAAATGCAATTTCTGTCATTAATTACTCTCCCTCATGTCGTTCCAAACCCGTAAGACCTTCGTTCATCTTCTGAACACAAATTAAGATATTTTTTATGAAATCCGAGAGCTTTCTGACCCCACATAGACGGCAACGTAACCACCACTTTCAAGGCCCAGAAAGGTAGTTAAGACATTGCTAAAATAGTCCATGTGTGACTGTGTGTGTTTGTGTGGAAAACTGGGACAAACACGACCAAAAGCTGGTAAGTGTACATCAACGCATCAACGTTGCTCAGAGGTCTTAAATGAAATAAACAGAGATTCGGAGTTCACAGGCAGGCTAACACAAACACTCTTCATTTTATCATCGCAAATAACATATATTTGACTCGACTGACAGAACTAGGAACTGACAGACAAATGAAGTAAACTTGTGTGTAGTATAAAAGTTAAAACTTGCACTTGAAAACAATCTAAACTCGTTTTTATGATGCAGCGCTTATTGATGCGAATGACCAGCAGCGAGAGATGTGAGACTCTGCTGGTGGTGATATAACTCCGCCCACAGTATCACGTGCACAAATGCGAGTGACGAAACAGCCAATGTTGAGTTTTCCCAATTAATGCATGAATTTAACAGCATTATTTAACTCCATTATGTGCCTACAGTAGTTCAACCTTAACACGTTGGCTGGCAACTTATAAAAAAAACGCTGGCGGGGAAAGAGTTAAGATATCTTTAGTACTTCTTGAGTTACAGGAAACTTTGAGCCAAAAACACAAGTGCTTTTTTCATTTTTGAACTGTCACCATTGGCATATAATGCAATAAAGACTGCGAAAGTCAACAGATTTTACTAATAGACCTACCAATCTCTGTGTAAAAATAAAATAATGAGTCCTTATCATGTCTTTCTAAAGTAATTTTAACCAAAATCCAAATCTCAGGTGAAATTTATCATTATGACCCTCCTCTACAAAATAGTACATTACTCAGTACATTTACATCCATGTACATATAAATCACAAGTATTCAAGTACAAGATAAATGTTTTGGGCTTTGACTTAACTTGAGCAAGTTTTGGTATGTGAAGCACCGCAAGACCCATATGTAAATAATATAGGGTCATTCCGTGTCAACCCAACCAGAAGTCCCTGACTCAAATAAAAAATATATATTATTCTACTCCCTGAGGCTTTTCCAAATTACTATTTGAGCTGTATGATGTTTTTGACATATTACAGTACATAGTACAAAAAAAGGTATTTCATAATTATTACATTTTTTTTTTTTACTTTATCAGCAAATAACTCAGCACTTCTTAGGAGTTAATCAAAGTAGCTACATGCATTGTAAAGTTCAGACTCTAAGCTGTGTTGATCAAGGCAGTAGTTTTGAAAAATATTATTACTTTTTCATAGCTAGGTGGCGCTTGCCGGCGGTACACTACTCGGCACTCGTTAAGAGTTGATCAAAATGGTTAGATGCATTAAAATTCTAAGCTTAAAATGATACCTACTTTGTTCTACCTATTCCATTTAGTGGTTGCTTAGCAATTTGATTATGATTTTTTTCACGTGGGAAGGGGGAGGTGTGCCGATGGTGGTACACTCATTTTAGGGCCTTGTATATAATCTGTGTCCTCTATCTAACAAGATATCATGATCATGGCGGTTTTTTGCACAAGCGTTGAGGAAAGTGTAGGCCTAGAGAATTCTGCAGGGGACATGGGCGTAGATTACGCGGGGGACGTCCGGGGGGGGATTTAGCGGGGGGGGCCCCCCCCCCCCCCCCCCCCCCAAAAAAAAACTGGTATAACACTGTCTTGGCATTCTGTCCCCCTCACTTTTGAAATGATGGCTACGCCCCTGGCAGGGGAGTAGGATCTATAGGAGAATAAGCATTTTGGCCCGCAATACATTATTTCCAGTAATTGATTGCTTTTTAAAATACATTGGCTGTGTCTGATATAGAGAAGGTCCTTTCTTTGCATGAGTAATTACTTCACGACCGCTAAAAAGGTATATTCTATATTAAATCTGGACGTATAGCCATGTTGTTCTTACCATGTGATCTCAGTGTTTGTTGCATTCAGACATCTTCTGAGTGTTCTTTTGTCACTTATTTTGTTACTTTCTGTTTTCGCCTTTTATTTAGTAGGGAAGTATGCAATTTTGGATGCAGCCATTAACTCACTCTGTAGCTAATTCAAAAAGACTGTGCCAAGATTTCTGAGTAAAGATGTGTTTTATTTATTTATCCCCAGTCCACTATGGTAGTGCTACAGGCTCTGTCTGAGTACCTGGTGAAGAGGCCTCCTCCTTCGAAACGTACATTAAAGGTGGAGATCAATGTGCCGGGTCGCAAAAGTACTCAGTGGATATTCCTTCCCAAAGTGGCTCATAAGCTTCAAACTCTGCAGGTGAGCATCTGTTAGGGGACTTTCACAATTAATTCCTTTCTTTCTTTCAAGGTGATCTTTTCAACTAAAACATTTTCTAAGATGATCATGCACTGGGTTACAGGATTCTGTTATGCTATTGAATAAGATAATTTGCTCTATATGACAAATTTCACAGTACATATTATTCCAAGCCTGCGCCTGTCCACATATTATATTGTATTTTTATTTTCAAATTCAGATGTTTGTTGGATTTTTTCAAATATCAAAATATTAAATATAATATTTATGAACTATAATCAGATTATGGTTACTCTGTTACACTTGGTTGCTGTAGAAAGCACACGACGAAGGAGTCTTTAATGATAATCCGCAGGTGAATAGCAACACAACCCCTAAACATAGGTGAGACCGGACAGAGAAGTAAACCAAACAGGAAGTACATATAGAGAGTAAATGAGGAAAGTAAACAGAAACAGCTAAATGGAATGATAAAAAATACATAACTATAGAATCTAACAAGAGTTTGTGCTGACACAACACAAACTAGACTAAATAGGACATGACCATGACAGTAGCTCCCCCTCCTGGAAGACACATGCTTGCACCGTGACGGATAATATTACAATTGACGGAGGCAGAACCAGAGTGCCTGAACCGGCGGGGCAGACAGCCCAACGGATCAGGGCGACATCCCTGGCCCGGAAGCCTGATGAATGGGGCATGTAGATGGGGAAGCCAGAGGAGGGTAGGAAGCCTGGTGGAGCTGAAGGGGTGAATGGTCAAGGCGAGGCTGGAGCCCCGGATGTCCGTGGCGGAGGCTGAGCGAAGACCACCCAAGGCTGAAGGAATGAGGGAGCCCAGCAGAATACTAGGGCAGCCGGGCCATGGTGTAGACGAGGAAACACAGAATCAGCCTGTTGTGAAGCTGGGGACTTAGTTAGCGGCAGGGGTAGAGCTTAGGAGCTGAACAACACCAGAGGAGCCAATGGATCCAGGGGACTGGCCGTAACCAGCGGAGGAGATGGGACCAGGAAGTCAGGTGGAAACATCGGAGGAGGAAGATTTCCGGATGGGACCGAAGCATCCAAATGACTGGACGGGACTGGCGAAGAAGGCGAAGAAGGCGAAGATTCTAGTGTGAGGACTTGGGTGAGAACAGGATCTGCAGATACATACCGATACGGCACAGATCCAGTTCTTGCACTAGGGTGGACTGATCAGAGTGTGTAGACTCTATGGGATGACCTAGGTGGCTGCTTTGGGCTCTCAGGCTGTGAGGGAGAGGCCGCCGTGCCGGAGCATCCAGCTCAAATACGCCAGGTGTTCTGGGAGGAGAGGAGGCGCAACGCTGGCGAATCCATTATTTCTTACTCTTTGTTACTCTTTTAGAGGGTCCGGTCTTCTGTCACGCTTGGTTGCTGTAGAAAGCACATGGAGAAGGAGTAGGAACACAAACAATCTTTAATGCTAATCCACAGGTGAATACCAATACAACCCCTAAACATAGACGAGACCTATGTCACACTGCTTTGCTTTTAAAGCTGCTTTGAAACTATGTGTATTGTGAAAAGACCTATACAAATAAATGTGAAACGAAAATGAAATGAAAATAAACAGAAAAAGCTGAATGGAATGATAACAAATGCGTAACTATAGATATTGACAAGAACTCATGCTGACACAACAGAATCTAACAGAAACTAAACTAAAGAGTACATGACGGAGACAACTCTGAATTGCTGTACAGTTAGTTAAAAGTACACTTTTAATGTTATTGGTAAGAGGGCTTTTTGAAAAATAAATAATGCAGTTGGTATTGTTACGACCCTTGGCTCAAGGGAAGCAACAAAAACAAGGGACACACGTAAACCAACTTATAGGCTCAAAAGTTTGTCAAAAAAAAAAGTTTATTTAATTACAAAATAAGGCAACACTAAATAATAGAATGAAAACAATTAAAGAAATTAACAGTGTTTCTGTATTCATCAACAAGGTCAGTGTGTAAAGCAAGATGCAATGTTGAATTTGAAATGTAAATGCAAAAGGTTATACAACGCAAGCAAAGTCCCCTCTTACGTTTACAAAGCAATAGTTCTATTCCTTACTTCCAGGTACCTTTTGACAAGAAATTGACAGTGGTGGCTACAGGGAATAGCAAGGGAATTCTGGAGGTACAGTACATGAAGGCACTGCACAATGTGTAACCAAGATATCAGCCCACAACATAGTAAATATGAATTATAAAATATGTATAAAGTATAATTTCTTTCCTGTTTTATGCTTCCAGGTTGTAACGGTGTACCATCAGCTTCCTGATGCCTACGAGGACAGCATGTGTAACAGTTTCCAGCTCAAGTCGCTATTGAAAAGACTGGTGCAGTCTTGGCTCTTTTTTAGGAATTATTATATGGTTTAAACATTAATATCAAACATGCTAATCAAAAGTCTGTGTTCCATTTTAGAAAATGTTCGGCAAGATGTAGAAAAGTCCTACAAGCTTACTATCAGAGTGAGGTGAGCACTTACATTGTTTCACATGCTTTTGGTTGGACAAGATGTTTCACATTTTTGATTTGTGCCTTTCCTTTTCTCAGGTCACTGGAAAAAAAGACAAAAATGGTGATTCTGGACATTGGTTTCCCCACTGGCTTTGAGTTTGAAAACTCAGACTTGGAACAGGTGAGACCACACACTTCTGATCATAAATCATACTAAAATGCAAGTAAAAAGTACTAATTAAGGAGTTTTCACATTTACTGTTGCTCTGCAAATTTTCATGGGTGAAATCTAGTCTTTTTAGATTTTTTATTAATTTTTTTGCTAATGTGGCCACACATTTAGGCTGTATCTCAATAGCAATGGCTGGTTTTGAATAGGTGATAATGCGTCTGTTGCCTTTATAGCTCACAAACTCAGTGGATCAATACATCAGTCACTTCGAAGTGGTGGACAACCTGAGCGACAGAGGATCCCTCATAATTCACCTGTTTGACGTAACCATGCAACAAACCTTAGTTCAAGCTTGTTTAACATTATGTTAATGAATGCAACATTGTCAATTAAAGTCTTTATCTTGGACAGGTATCCAGTATTCAGACAGAAGTGATCTCATTCAGACTGTATCAGAAATTTAAAGTGGGGTTTCTCCAGCCATCCACTGTCACAGTTTACCATTACTACAACAAAGGTGCGTCACGCGTGCACACATGTAATTGAACTGTAGGTAAATTATTATTATTATTAATGTTACTTATTTCGCTGACATGACTGGGCTAATTATTGCATGGGTTTGACCTGGGTTGTCTAACTGGGGCCCAGACAGTTTTGTCCACAGTTTCCATGGAATGCCACACATGGGTTAGCCCAGAGGAAATTACACTGCTCAGTGTGAACACTACAGGTTGTTAAATGTAACACTGAAACAGTGTTATTTAGATAATTAAGTGATTATTTGAGTGATGATTGAACATTAGTGATTAACACCTGCTGTTAACAAGCAGAATCACAGGACAAAGAAACACAAGATCTACAACTTTCGTCAGACACAGCCTTAGATGAAATCAACTGAAGACAAAATAAGACATTAAATGCAGAGGAGGATTAAACAACTCCACAAACAGCATTACCAGCTTCACTTATTACTAACCAGATTTACTTTATTTCTGTCACACGTCTACAGAAGTTCTTACTGAGAAATAACTGTTGGTGATTTATTGAAAATAATAAAGTTTGAAGTCACTGTTATTGTGATCAGTGTTTTCTTATTTTGGGCTATTGACTCTTGACAATTTATCTTTTTTTTGTGTGTGTGTGTGGCTTCTGTAACTGTGTTTATGGTGAGAACAGTAAGATAAAATATGATCAGATGATTCTGCCTACTTGTTGTTGATACAGATGTAGTCATCATGTAGTGTTATTCTGTGTGTGCTGATCTCATGAGATTCATTGATGATAGTGACCATGTGACTCTACAGCAAAAGATCCAACAGTGTTTTAATCAGATAAACGGAATGCGAGCCAAAATTATTTTAATCAGATAACCGGAATGCAAAAAAAAAAAAAAAATTGTGTACAAAAAATATTTTGCGCCCTGGTTTAAAAACTCATTGTATACGTACTAAACACTCCCAAACTCCTGTGAGTTTTAGACGCATACAGACATCAAGAATCATGGTTAGAACATGTTTAGTGTAAAATACATGTTAAAATTAATTTCTATGGAAATTCAATTCATGCTATAGAATCACACCAATAATCAATAAGAAATTAATGCAGATGTCACCCATATAATCAGACATAACAGGAAGTGAATTAAGCCACAACCCGATTATATTCTTATCATCAAGAAGCCAACATCATATCACATTTTGTCTTGCTGTTCTTGCCATAAAAGACAGACAGACAAAAACATTAAAAGAGTCAAACTGCCCAACAAAGCAAACATAACTATTCATTTTCTATAAATCATCAACATCTCTATTAAACCTCTATTGATTCTCAATATAATCAGCTTATTCCTCCTCTGCTGAGATCTTGAGAGATTTAATGTCTTCTTTTATCTTCAGTTGACTTCATCTAAAGGCTGTGGTTGAAGTCAATTGTAGTTCTTGTGCTCACACTACATGACTATGATACATGAGTCGCCATTGTACTTACACTACACAACAAATTTTCTTGTCCTCTGTCAACTTCTTGTCTTAGCAGCGCTCATACTACATAACACAACACCAATAATGTGCACAAGCTACAAGATCTTTGGCAAAACGAGAACCTAGACCAGAGCCATAGAGCTCTGCCCAAGACCACCAACGAATTAAATTTTTCTTCACATAAATTCATGCAATACTTTAGAGATGAGACAAAAATAGAAACTTGGGCAGAAATACACATGGGCTGATTGTCCATGTCTGTTCAGGAAAAACTGATTGTAAATAAAATATAGCATAATGTTAGGTCTCTGAAACTACTGTTGAATCATGGCAATCCTATTGACCGGCGACAGCCCATGATCAAATATACATTTACAATTGTATATACAACTTAAAATATATTTTCCCCAAAATAAGTGTTGTAGTATAACCTTCAGGACAGCAGTGATGTGTGAACTGAATTTGATGACACTATAGTGTGTGACAGTGAAGTTATTGATTGTTTTCGTAGTAACGCTTTTCGGGTTTTGCACTTTTCAGACGGTCCCTTCGGATCTGTCTCGCTGCCGCCTGCGCATAGAGATCAATGTATTTTGTCCACTGCGAGGGAAAGCTCGTTTGGAGGAAAATTAGGTTGTAGCTGCTTGTCTACATTACTACGATTAAAAAGAGGTGTTATTTGTGCAGTAACAACGTTTAGCTCACGAGTTATTGACCCGGGAAGTTCGAATCTGTGAATTTACTGCCAACTTTACTCAACTGCACTAGTTCTCTTCTGCAGTCGGTGATGCAGGGAGTCTTGTGATTGGTTTTCAAGCCAGCCAATTAGAATTTAGCAGTCTCGTCTCTGATTGGCTGGAATTATGGCATATTGTAACGCTGGGTTGTGTTGAGCAAGCGAGCCGTCTGCGCTTAGAGAGCGCTCACGGCTGGTATGAAAGGAGCAAGAAAGTGAAACTTTGCACACGCGAAAGAGAACGTCCAACACATTTAGTCAGGATCCTGTCACCAAACTAAAAACAAAATCAACTAAAGTGACAGGACCCTAACAGCGAATGTCAGAGTAGATAGCGAAAAGCAATCTGTCACATCAAATAGCATCAAAACTGCATGTATTATTTGAATTTGTGATAAAATTGGCATAATTTGAAAACTGTATTGTCAAAAGTAACAAGACAAAGCTTATTGAGATTAATAGTGTGCTACAAATAACGTTTAGTGAAGTTGTGTAACCGCATCAACTGAAAACAGCTTAATTCTTAAATCTTGAGATTTAAAAACGTTGTGATTTGATTTGCATTATTACATTATTAGCACGCTAACCAGGAGGCTATCGGCACAGACACATTATTAGTGGTTGTGTCTAAATGTTTGCTTTGCTATGAAGATTGGGCACTTTAAAGATGTTTTGTGTGATGAATGCTAACTAAGGTCTCTGTTATTTCAGATAAGAACTGCAGCAAGTTTTACTCTCCTCCTGAAGACCAGCCTGATCAGCTCTGCAAAGACAATGTGTGCAAATGCTCACAGGGTCCGTCTTGTCTTTTTTGTTAAATTTTCAACCCTAAAACAATTCAAAATAATTCAAAATACAGGCAACACAACTGTAAAGAATCAAAATGGAAAATGCCTTAATATTAACACAGTTTACAATTAACACAGTACAATAGGCCGTATTTTATGGACGTTTCTTATAGTGCACATGAAACATTAAACTGACCTCACTGAAATTAAAGTGACAGTTTAAATTGCTATGTGAAAATGCAGTCACCCTGGTGTTATGTTGAATCAGCATGAGTAGTTTTCATATATATTATTATCTTTTAATATTTCTGTACAGGTAACTGCTGCGTACGAAAAACAAAGAACCCGTCTTTTAAGAAAGAGCTGACTGCATGCAATAGAACACATTATGGTGAATATTTTCTGGGTCACATTTATATACCTGTCCTGTCTAAGATTTGCAGGTTCAATAAACTGCTCTCATTGGTGTCTCCTCTTCAGCTTACAAGGTTAAACTGATAAGAGTAGAAAAGCGTCACTACGATCACTACGAGATGAAGGTTGTCCAGATTATACAAAATGGTAAGTCATAGCAGACTACTACCTCATTTGTCATTTTCCATCATTGTGTCATATGCTAAGTAGCTTAGCATGCTAACGAAATAACATGCTAATCAGAGGCCATTATTTTTAATGATTTTGGCTATCGGGATAAATAATTTACGTTAATGGCCAAGTTATCCTAGCTTGCCAATTGTTTATTATGCTAACGAATGGTTTGGTGTGATCTCTCACATGCTGCTTGCAGATGTTTGTAATAATAGCCTATATTGTAATATTACAGGTTTTACTATATTTTTTATTAAATGAAATTAGCCTTGGTGAGCATAAGAGACTTCTTTTGCAATAAAGCATAAAAAATTAAAAAAAATGCAAAAAATTTTGACTGGTAGTATATTTTTCAAAATTGCTAAAATATCATCTGGGCCAACATATTGGTCTACTACCAGCACCAGAGTGATATTTAGCAATGCACAAGAAAATACCTGTACTGGTTAAAAAACCTCTATATACTGTTGTAAAAGATCCACTGATGACAAGCTTGTAGAACCCAAGAGCAAGAAAAATAACAAGATCAAACATTAAACAAAAACACGGCATGGAGAATAAAACATGAACTCAACCAACAGAGGTCACAGTGGAATAATACTTGACAAACACACATGGCAGGATCACATGACAAACAGGGAATCACATGACAAGACACAGAAACATGACAATGACATGAAACGTGACCAAGACAAGACTAAATCGTGACAACTGTAAATATATAACCGTTTGACAGACATTTTAATGTCAAACATTTTGAGCAAAAAATGCAATACTTAGCAACATAATTGCTACTTGAAGCTATATTTAAATGGATATGACTATGCTTCTTCTACCATGTTTAGGTGTGTGTTGTGTGTGTTCGTCCATGCAGGGCCAGAAACTAATTTGAAAAAAAATGACAGGAGGATGTTCCTCTCTCATGCCAGCTGTAGGGCAGGGCTTGATTTGAGAGAGGGTCAGGACTACCTGATCATTGGGCTGATCACTGATGTTTTGCACCAAGAAAGGACGTCCAGCAGGTGAGTAGCACTAAATATTCAAAAAATAATGGGTTTTCGTGCGCTAAATATTCAAAAAAATATTGGTTTTCTTTTTTTTTTTTTTTTTGCTTTGCACAGCTCACTCATGTTTTCTCTCTCAGGTACGTGCTGCATAAGCATACATGGCTTGAGCACTGGCCGGCTGAGTCTGAATGTAAGCGTGAATTCACTCCGAAGCATAAATATGCTGAGCTGAAGAGCTTCGCAGCAACACTGAAAAAGAGCGGCTGTCAGATTTGAGAGACACCTCACAAACCTTATTCTGTAAACACTATTGACAAAAGCACAGCTGTGCAGAATTTTGTAATTGTATCTTGTAGCTTAAAAACAAGCACACAAACAAAATCATATGCATGTAGTAGACAGTCATTTAATGTGTGTACCAAATCTTAGCAAAAACAAAACCTCAGTACTTTGAGGGCATATTGCACTGTATATCATTTGATAAAAGTGTTTCAAAACTGCTGTTATGTTTTATATTTTTAAATGAACTTTAAAATGATGAATTTGACTAGATTCAAAGCATGTGTGTTTATGTGCACAGTAATACACTGATATCTATTCAAAATCAAATAGTCCATAATTAGGTTTTTCTTCCGTTTCAACATCAAAATATAAATAATAATAATAATAATTCGTTACATTTATATAGCGCTTTTTCTGAGACCTCAAAGCGCTTTACATAGATGGGGGAATCTCCTCAACCACCACCAATGTGCAGCATCCACTTGGTGATGCGACGGCAGCCATATGTCGGATGAATTCCTTGAAATTTGGGTTGCCCCTCATGAAGATATTGCACATTTGAAGCAGAGCTACTGAAGATAAAAGAAAACATTAAGGCCTGGTTTTACCGACAGGGCTTAGACTAAGCCAGGATTAGGCCTTAGTTCAATTAAGGCATTTAAGTAGCTTTTAACGTGCCTTAGAAAAACACATTACTGGTGTGCATCTTGAAAGAATACAATGGTACTGACATATTTTAAGATATGCCAGTGCACGATGCTTTTGGTTAAAACAGCTCAAACATGCATTTACCGGAGCCTGTGGAGCACTTTAATCATGGATAGATGCACTTTTTTGAGCTTCAACTGAACAGTTGCAATTCACTGCCATTATAAAGCTTGGAAGAGCCAGGATATTTTTTAATATAACTCAGATTGTATTCATCTGAAATAATAATGTCATATACACCTAGGATCAGGGATGTAGTGGAGGCTAAACGCACGTAAACGCCGTTTACGCACCTCCCAAAATTCGGAAATAGCGTTTGCCCACCTCCAAAATGCGTTTATCCACCTCTAAATTGAGTTTATCCACCTCTAAATAGCCATGGTTCCTAAGCCATTTTAAATTAAGCTTATGTCGTTTTAGTTTCATACTGTTCATTATTAGTTTCATAGGTTGTTTGTTGTTAAACCTAAGACGAAATCTTTCATATTGCGCTGCAACTGTCAGTGTTGACCAATCGCTTGCGGTGTCGTGGGAAGTTCGGATCATTTTACTGACTCGGATCTTTGAGTCTCGTTCAGCAAAATTAACTAATCTTTTCTCTTTCCGTCTCTATGGGACTGACAGGAAGAACAAAAGACTCGGACCCGTCGATTCAGAACCCATATGTTGCGTAATGCGCATGCGCGGTCAATACAAAATGAACGAATCACTCTCTGAGACAACTCGGTAGTCCCGAGTCATATTAAAGATTCGTTCAAAATGAACGAATCGTTCATGAACGACACGCAGCAGACTGCATCAAGATTCAAAAATGGATATCCGGCAATTTTTTAAGCGCCGTCAAGACAGCAGCCCTCCTCCTGATGCCAGCAAACGGCCTCGGCTACAAGCCCAAAGTGAGTGAGCTCAGAAAACAGTACTAAACTTCATGTTTTTGAGGTTAATTTGGTTCACGGTAGATTCATGCCACTGACTCAAGTCACCTCTACCTAGCTAGTTAATGTTATCACTAGCCGTTTGCGGTTTCGCGGGTACGGTAAACGTCCGTTAATAATAATAATAAAAATAACGTTCGTTATTTTGAATAGAAATCATCACTCATTCAGCAGCCATTCATCTCATCTCCGGTTTATTTGTGTTCGTATTCATACAATATCCATGATCCGCCAGGGCTATTAGTCCAATGGTCAAACATTTGGAGAAATAATGATTAGTTATGACATGTTTGTAAAATATTTCGTCATCAGAATAACATTTCTATTCATTTTGCACTGATTTATGCGATCTGAAGAGCTCAAACAGCTAACAGAGCTAGCAATGATTCTCCTCTTATTGATTCGCGTCAGCTATGACATCAGTGCGATATCATTAGTTTGTAAAGCTGTCAATCATCTCACGTGACCCCGTGACCATAAGGCTGTCCTTCTGCAATGACGCTGTCTGTGTCATTGCAGTCTGTGTCATTGATAAAATATCTGAAAGCATCTTATCAGCCATTTCGAAAACTTCTCCAAAGCCTCCCATGATATGGTCTTACAATTATAAAATGCATAATTTTAGAGATATCATCCTCAGATTTGAAATGAAGCATGATCACACTTGTAGCTACACTTTAGTTGTGGTTATAAGTTGATATCCTACATTCAAAAAAATATTTTATACATTTAATAAATATATTCTTAATATTTGTTGTTTAGCATTCAGACTAGATAACTTAACATTGAATGCATATTAAATAATTTATTTTAATGGTTTGTCTGAAAGGGTTAGTCTATAGGCCTTATAATGTGACCAGCTACTTGACAGGATGTGGTGTGCTAAGCTGTCTTTTCTCCATTTTAACTTAATTTTACAGACAGAGGTGAGACAGACAATTATGCAGAGAGCACAGAGAGAGGAGATATAGAGAGGAGAGAGATAGAGAGAGGAGATGAGGAAAGAGGAGGAAAAGAGGTAAGACAAACAGAGAATGAAGAAACAGAGACAGGACAATTCGAGAGAGAAGGAACAGAGAGAGGAGAGACAGAGAGAGGAGAAGCTGAGGATGAAGGAACAGAGAGAGGAGAGACAGAGAGAGGAGAAGCTGAGGACGAAGGAACAGAGAGAGGAGAGACAGAGAGAGGAGAAGCTGAGGATGAAGGAACAGAGAGAGGAGAGACCGAGAGAGGAGAAGCTGAGGTTGACGGAACAGAGAGAGGAGAGACCAAGAGAAGATGCCACCCACACATTTGGACTGAAAAGCAACACAGTCAGTTTAAAAAAGCTACCCTTGGCTAATTGTCAATGGTGATTTTCTTGGGTGTCGTACTTGCCAAACTGTCAAATGCGTTGGAGTGTTTAAAGAGACGGGCATGTCTCTCTCAAATGAATGGTCGCAGACTAAAGTTACCTACAGCCACAATGGCAATCACCAATATCAGCGTCATGCTTAAGGAGCAAAATCTAGAAGCATGGGACATCAAAAAGTCACAAGGCAGCAGAAAATACAGTGAACACAAAAAACACAATTGATGTTTCCATACAAAAACAAGTGGAGGAGGAAGCAGAGAAGACAGCCTCACTGTTTCGAACAGCATACATCCTAGCAAAGAACAACAGGCCATACACAGACTACCAGGAGCTGGTGGTGCTCCAGCAAGAAAATGGTCTTGACATGGGCACCGCTCTCCATTCCAGATATACTGCAAAAGGTATAATTGATCACACAGCAAAGGAAATGAGACAGAGAATATTGCACCACATACTAACTAAAGACCAGAGGTTCAGTGTTTTAATTGACGAGTCCACAACTCTTAGCAAGAAATCGGCTCTAGTAGTGTATTTAATGTCTGTAATAAATGATGTGCCCACAGTTATATTCCTCGATTTAGTTGAGCTGGAAAGCCAGTCAGCTGAGAATATTACAAAGAGTTTGCTTCAGTGCCTCCAAACTTGGGGACTGTATGAAAATTTCATGCAGGCAAATTTAATTGCTTTTGCTTGTGATGGAGCAAGTGCCATGCTAGGGAGAAAATCTGGGGTTGCTACCCGTCTACAACAGATGTATCCAAATCTTATAGTTTGGCACTGCCTCAACCACAGATTGGAATTGGCCGTGGGAGATACAGTCAAACGTGTTAACAACATAAACCATTTCACTTCATTTTTAGACAAAATTTACACACTCTATCATAGGTCACCAAAGAACTGCCGTGAACTGGCTCAGCATGCACAACAACTTGAAATAAGTTTGCAGAAAATTGGGAGGGTCCTTGATGTTCGATGGGCAGCCAGCAGTTTCAGAACAGTAAGGCTGTATGGAACTCGTACAAAGCTTTGCATCAGCACTTTACTGCTGCTTCTGTGGATGGCACAAGAGATGAAAATGAGAAGGCTATGTACAGGGGTCTGATGGCCAAAATGGAGACACAAGAATTCCTGTGTGATTTAGCCTTAATGTATGCACGTTAGAGGAGATTGCACACCTTTCCCTGAACTTGCAAGGAAGAGGAATGACACTCACAAAAGCAGACAAACTTATGAGAAGAACCATTCGCATTATTTCATCCATGATGACCGCTCCAGGTGATAAAAGACAAGAAGCTCTTACAGCTGCAGAGAGACAGGAGTTTAAAGGCATCCCCTTAACAACCAGTCCGAGGGTAAGACAGATAGACTCCTCAGTGTTCTTTCAGTCACTCGTTGGGAATCTGGAGGACAGGTTGTTCAGCACTGGTTCAAGCAGACACCCTGGCGTATCAGCTGAGAACACCAGTCAGTATACAGATTTGCTTGATCACTTTAAAGTTCTCAATCCAGAAAACTGGCCTGTTCCCTTACATGAGCAGTATGGGGAAGCTTGCATCAAACAGCTCACACTAAGGTTCAGGCTTGACCAAAGGAAAGTGCTTGAGGGCTTCAGGGATTACAAAGACGACTCTAGTGTGATACCTGAAGACTTGTACCCACTCACAAACATTCTCAGCCTGATCCCTGTGAGCAGTGCAGAATGTGAGCGAGGATTCAGCTTAATGAATATCATCATGTGTCCACTGAGATGTAGACTCCTGATCGAAAGCGTCTCAGCGTTGATGTTTGTTAACCTGAATGGTCCTCCATTGTCAAAGTGGAACCCAATGGCATATGTGAAATCTTGGCTGGTAAAGCACAGAGGAGCTACAGACACACGGACACGCTCCTGCAAGCCATCACCTCAAGTGGACAAAGAGGCACTCTGGGCATTGTTGTGATATTAATTTGGTTTTATTGTTTTTTTAGTTTTGCAAAATCTTCTGTTAATGTCGGCAGCCATTACACTTGTGGAAACTACATGCAACTTATATTGTCTTTCTTCTGTTTATTACAGAAACTGAGTTTTCTTTCAATTAAAATATGTGGCACCAGATTCACCCTTCTGTCGTTAATCTGCACCTGCTACATTAGCAATTGGAAAAAACTGTAATCGACAACTATTTTGATAATCGTTAGTCGGTTTGAGAATTTTTTTAAGACAAAAGTAAAAAATTCTTTGATTCCAGCTTGTTAAATGTGAATATGTTCAGTAAACTGATTATCTTTGAGTTGTGGACAAAACGAGACATTTGAGGACCATTCCTGGGCTTTTGGGGAAACACTGATCCACATTTTTCTGACATATTATAGACCAAACAACTAATAGATTAATTGAGAAAATATTCAACAGATTAATCGACTATGAAAATAATCCCAAATCCCTAATCATTATGTACAAGTGCATTGCATTGGAACCCCTGGATATAAGCCTCCCTCTCTATCTCTCTTAAATATTTTTGTTCTCTCTGTTTTGTCATTTAGTAAACTATATAGATTTCAATCATATTATTCCTTCTTGAGTCTCTTTAACAACAACTTAGATTAATGTATGAATTGAATAGTGATTGTGTGACTTATGATGAGGGAACAACCAGTGATACCCTTGGTAGTACCATCAAATGATAGCCTATAGCGATGTCATCAGGATACACATACACCGGTAGGCAGTGGCCCACCTTACCGTGACCACGATGTGGTCACCCAGAATTTATAGTTTACCCACCTCTTTTTTTACCACTACACCACTCCGTTTCAGCGCTTTTCTGGGCACTGAGGACAGCGACTCAGTAGCCTAACAGTTACCTGAATTTAATGCGTAATTAGCATAGGTAAAAAAAAGAAAAGAAAACTTAAACAGGAATTTTTTGTTGCTTTTTTAATACAATTACAATTTCATTTAATTTATTGTTTAGTAAAATTATAGGCCTATTATTTTTAGTTTATTAACAGCAACAACAGCTGTAAAGATGAAGTTGACGATCGCCATATCTCCGTAACGCGCCTATAGAGAGAAATGCACATCATGGATTACATCTCTGATTATGTAGCCTATTTCTTTTCGTTTTAAATTGTTAAAAAGACATTTCAAGCTTTCTTAAGATATATTTCATGTCTGTGAGGCCTACGCTGAGTTTCGTTAAGTTAGGATGAGAATGAGATGCGCTCCAGTTCACAAGCGGACGCCTCCATGATTAGGCCTATATCGTCTGCTATATTTGCTTCTTGGTTCCAGGCAATTGGTTGATAATTTTTTTTATTAAAATTAAGATACAATTTATACAAAACGAAATTCATTTAAAACAAGTCTTTCTACAAAACAAAACTTAATTAAGTGGTCAAAATCATGTCTGACCCACGCCATGTCTCTCGATATATTGCGCATCCTATCTTACTCGTGCGGTTCACTTTTCATAATCAACATAGATGAAAAAATAACATTATAATATTTTAACAAATATGAAACTAAATGAGCTTATTTAATGGCTACAACACGTATAGTAGACCTACAGACTCTCTATTTGTACAAATTGCTGCACATTCATTTTATTCTGAATTTTGCACACATAAGTTGAAAGTCATTTGTTTGTGCATAGCAAAACATATCTGCAACATTTATCAAGTTCACTGATAATTATGCGTGCATTTATTAATTATTATCTTAATGAATAATGAAACAAGGACGAAGCATGTAAACTGCGTTGTTTGTTTAGAATGGAATGGATCGCAAATAGATCCGAACGAAGAAACGTACAAAACCATAGTAGAAATTGGGTGGGCCCAGACCTAAAATGGGTGGGCCCAGGCCCACCCGGGCCCAATGGTAGCGCCGCGGCTGCCTGTATTTATAATATTATGAATGAAATGTGCGTTATTTGGAAGAAAGTCGAGGTGTGACTGACTTTGATAACTATATGGATCCCCCGTCCCCCCCCTTGTCCGTTCCATTTGGGAGAGACTTTGAACTGTCATCCGCGCCCGCGCCTCCGCGCCCCCTCCCCTTTCCCCTTCTCAATCAAACAGCTTCTGTGCACGGCATCATCTCAGCAAGCAGGGGCGCAAATTTGCCAATTCCCCACACAGTGAAATGATAGATAATAGAAAACCGCTTCGCGGCGCAGATTTTTTTTTTCTGCTCGTGCCGGCGGTGCCGCCCCCCC
>FLSR01000304.1:19661-67567 GCA_900092035.1 Leuciscus waleckii | reverse complement strand
GCGGCCATCTTGTCCAGAGACACTGGCTCGGCGGCGGCCATCTTGTCCAGAGACACTGGCTCGGCGGCGGCCATCTTGTCCAGAGACACTGGCTCGGCAGACGTGACATGAACAGTCTCTGGATCGGCAGCCCTGACACAAAGGAGCTCAGGCTTGGCAGGCCGACGAGAAGAGATTCAGGCTTGACAGGCAGCATGGGTGGGGTTGGCAGGGCAATGAGCTTGAGTGGTGCCGGAAGGGCGGCCATCTTGTCCGGAGACACCGGCTCGGCGGCGGCCATCTTGTCCGGAGACACTGGCTCGGCGGCGGCCATCTTGTCCAGAGACACTGGCTCGGCAGACGTGACGTGAACAGTCTATGGATCGGCAGACGTGACGTGAGGTGACTCAGGCTCAGCAGACCTGACGTGAAGAGACAGTTAGCTTGGGCGGTGCTGGCAGGGCTAAGAGCTTTGGCGTGGCCTCCAGGCCCTGTGGGACGGAGGACGCCTTCCTCCTCCTCCTCCGTTACGAGAGCTGGGTGTAACTGCCTCTTCGGCCACCACTGAGGCTGCGACAGGGAGAGTGGACTGCTCTAAGACATCCGGGCCTGGGCCCCGCTGAAGTCAGGTCCTCCTGGACCACCAGACTTGAGACCACCGAAGTCGGGTCCTCCCGGACCACCAGACCTGAGACCTCTGAGGTCGGGTTCTTCTGGACCACCGGGCTTGGAACCGTCGAAGTTGGGTCTTCCTGGACCACCGAATTAGAGGAAGCATCAGACGCCTTTCTCCTCCTGCGCCTGCGAGGGTGAGGTGGTGTTGGAATAACCACCTCTGGAGACGCCGCCACAAAAGCTGCCACTTCTGGGGTAGCTGCAGCTTCCCTTGCTGGAGGATTCCCCCAATGATCCAGGGAATTAACGAATTCCCCAAACGTCAGATGTTCCAGCCCCCTCATCCAGGGGCGTAGCACAAGATCCCGGGCCCTATGCATAGACCGTCCTGATGGGCCCCCATGTTCCTCAAAAAAATTAAAAATTAAAATAATATGGCCTCTGCACACATGAATCTGTAGACCTAGATATTTATAGCGTAATAACTATTAACTGTAATGCTTAAGAGTAGCCTGATAATTTGTCATGTGTGCACACACATTTCAAACCTCCTTCAACATTCTCTAGCCTACTTTACTGTGGTTACTAAGTTTAAGCTAAATTATATTACAATATTTGTTTTGTATATAACACCCAACGTAGGCTATATAATTGCTAATTATTGCTAATTTTAGATATTATAGCCTATTAATTTAAAATTAAACAGGTTTCAATTTAGGCTATTATAATGGTGTGTTGTATGCAAACAGCATTGTTACTGTACAGTTTATTTATTTAACCTCAGTTTCATGTATAACCAAATTATCATCTGAAAGTGTATGTTCTGCTCTTTCAATGGGTTGTCTCATTTCATTTTTAGCACCAACGATCGCGGAGATATTCAAGCAGTTTAGCACTATAGATTTCGTGTTCTAGATTGTGCTCACCTTTCTTTGAAATAAGTCAGTTACCAATTGTTTCCCCTCATTTTGTTTTCTTTCCTTCTAATGTCGTTCCTTTCATTTTGGGGGGCCTGATTTGCCTTGCTCTGAGAAAGACATTTCTACAACAGAAGTTTGTGCTCCACCAGAAGCACTAACTAACATAAACAAAATGCGTGCAGATGGACTAAACCATTTGGCGCATTAGCAAGGGGTGGGACCAGTCAGTCAATCAACCAAGTAATTCAGCCAATACACTAACTTTACATTTCATCTGACATTCATTAGGAAATTTAATTAGGAAATGAAAATATCCAGGTAACATAAAATATATTCCAGACTTTTCAAGGGCCCTCTCTCCCCTTGGGGCCCTGGTAATCAGTACTGGTTTTACCCCCAGTCCGACGCCCCTGCCCTCATCCTCCAAAAATTGATGGGTTCGACAAGGGCATAGCTAAATAGGTCCTTGAGAGCCACATCATATAAAAATAGTGAAGCGAGGATTCATGTGCGGGAAAGAAGGAATTTTAATAAGTAATCAAAAATGAAACATAACTACAACAAAAACTCCCCTTAGGTGAAAACAAGTCAGGCATCTGGCATAACTGGAAACACAAGGGAACATAGAACAACAAACCAGCACAGGACTGCAAAACAGGGAGACTAAATAGGGAAGCAAACAAAAGAGGGTAACGAGAAAGGCAGGTGGGGCAAATTAATCAATAATCAGGTAAGATGGGAGGGGCTAGACAATTGACAGAAGAGCACATGGCACAAGGAAATACATGACAAGCCATGTGCCCACAACAAACCAGACTATACACAAACACATGACAAACCGGGAGTGTCAGAGCTCTGTCACCAAACCAAGAGACAAACCAGACAGAAGTGACAGAACCCTGAAACCACCTGGATCAAAGCCAGGACAGTGGAATTGTTAGAACATAACCTGAGACTCGGGAGATGGGTGAAAAGACACTTTAAGAGGTAATTTACATCTCACAATAGCACATCACTGCATACATACACAATGGCCTCCAGTATAGAACTGGAACTAAATTTGCAACACAATTATTATAGATTATATTCCACCCATCTCCTAGAAATGAACACTGAACACACACCTCCATCACACACCCTCACAGCATCATTACCTGGAATAGATCAAATCTATCCAGGCTGAACACTACACATCATAAGAAGATAAAGATGACGTAGAGTCCAAAAGTGTCACTTCACTAAAGATCTATTGTCCATCTTCACACTAACAGATCCAGATAGCTTCACACACATAGGATGGTAAAGCTGATCCCATGACACAGCATACACTATTCACAACACTCTGCCAACTCATGGGACAACACTGTAATATACATATGAATGGCTACAGTCACAAATCGATGATGCAAATTATAAAGCAGAGACAGACCTGCTATTCAATTTCAAAATGTTCAAACTTTCTGATTGCTGTTAGGGTGTTTGGAAAATCATAGGGCCCCTGATTTCTCAACATATCACTAACAGAAGCTAAATAAAAAAATGGATAGATCTGAAGTGTGAGCGCTTCAATCAATTACAAAATTTACAATTTAACCCTGTCATCGACTGTGACTTAGCCAGCACAAAACACACACACACACACACACACACACACACCAAACCATGCAAGGAATGACAATCTCCATTCTTGTATGACTAAGTATGTTCCAAGTCACTTCTTAGATCAGCATAGGTGGCTTGCATTGGAAGATTCCTGAACAAACACAGTGATTATTATATATGTATTTCTTCATCATTTTTTATTGAATATTATTATTGATATTACATGATTTATTGATGCATATAATCTATTTGATTGTTTAGATAATACTGATCTCTTGCTGCATTTCCTTTGACTAATTCAGACCAAGAATATTTAAATTCCACTATCATTTAACATCACAGTGGCGATGAAGAATTGGATATTTAAAATGGGAACGCCCTAGTATCTGACCTTGAGAAACACTTGAGACCAGATGTACCATTCGCACTTGCTGACATGAACCCATTTATTGTTTTTGTTTTGTTGCATTATGTGTTCCTATGCATTTCCTTACGGATTTAAGTTCATAAGTGCTCAATCGTGGAGTGGACATTTAAGATGCTTTTCAGGTGTCTCACACAAAGCAGTGTGGAAACAAGGAGAATCCCTTCATCCACTGAGGTCTGCCCAGACAACCGCACCGCTGGAGGTGACAGGACTGGTCAAGAAGGGTCAGATTATCATCATGGGGAAGGTTCCAGAGAAGCAGAAGTTTCTCCATGAAGGAATGACACGTCCACTGAACAAGTCACAAAGGTCCAGATTGACTCTATGAACTTTGCTCACATTCTACGCTACACCACGGGAAGAAAACCTGAACGCATTCATCCACCTGCCGAATTCAAACTACATACAGGTGTTCTGCAGGTGAACACTGCCCTCTGAAAGCTTCTGCAGATGCTAACATTGCAAAGAGAATTTTTGAGCTACATCTCAAAGACTACAACAAACGTCTAACAGTGACTCTGTAGGGACTCATCTGAATTTGACGGCATCAAGGAGGGAGCTGTAAGACTAGAAAAACTGGAAGAACTGGAAGAGAGGGCTACTCTCTGAGAAAACAAAGTAAATTAACATTTGAACTCTCTTTCTATATTACCATCCCCATTCAAGAACGATCACACTTGAGTTAATCACCTCCCAATTTACACATCATTCCCTTCACCCATCCCTACCTGAATTCACCCAAAAATCTACATGGTTTAATATGAACAATTATCATACAGTATTATACATGTTCGGTATCATTTGAAATGTCTCAGTGCGACTGGTACAAAGGTCTCATTCCCAAAGAAGTAAACCAGAAAGGTAATAAGGTGTGGAGAGTTTAGAGATATCTTGTTAACTGCTGTGGGTGTGCCCCCACTTCTGCCCACAGTAAGTCTGGGATGGTGATTAATGCAAATTCCCACTGTGAACTCATGTTTACATTTGAAAAGAAGTTTCTGTCTATATAATGAAATGCAACAAGAGGCTTGGCGCGATTTGTAACTCAAATTGCCCATGGTGCTGAGAGTGACCAAGACTCTCAGCTTCATGTATTTTCTAATGTCAGGTTCGCATCTTTTCTCTTTATTCCAGAGCATTTGAGGTTTTGTATTTATTATCTTTGAACTGATTATGAAATTGGCATGATACATTTACCTTAGATAATAAATTGTAAACATTTGATTTCATTCTAATCGACTCGGACATTATTTTCAGTAAAGAGTTAAAAAGAATAGTGAAACATTCGCTCACGTTTAATGATGCACAGATATCATTAAAACCTTTTCATTTATGGAGTCAGATGAAATAACGAGTTAATACATATAACATTTTTTATTTCACTTAATTTATTACTTTGCCACGAGGAAAGACAGTAACGCGCATTCCTTCTCCCGCTGATCGGATGCCTCCGTTGGGCCGATTGAGATGGGCTTACACTAGCATTAGGATCCTTTAGAAGATAATGTTGTTTTTAGTCGAGTGATCCTGCATCTTCTCTCCTCGTGATCTGATCTCTCTAACACGCCAGTGGACGGGGCCAACGTTGCCTTGATGAAGTAGGCGTTGATTGTCTTCTGCAGAGGCGTCACTATTACCTCATAAAGAGGCACATTCCACAACCAGTTGTTCGCTTGGCTTGGTTACAAAAAAGCTGTTTTTAGACTAACAAGAAAGTTTTCAGTTCTGAAACTTACAGGACATTCTTATAGTATGATGACGTCTTATATGTCAAAAGCTCAAGGAAAATTAGATTTCTCAGTTCATGACCCCTTTAAAGTCTGTTTTAAGTTTATGTTGATCAATGTTTACAGTGTATTTTCACCATAGTTTCTGTTAAGTTAAATGTGAAGCACAAATACGCTCAGCAGTGAAAGTCCACTTACAGCTTCTGTTCACTTCTGTGACGTCTGCAGTGTGAATGATGTTTCCTGATCATATGGTGCCAATATAAATAGTGTCAACATTATTTCATCAGTGTGTAGTTTCATACCTGTTTCTCTGTCCTCTGTGCTGCAGCTGATACAGTGTCGTGGTTTTTATGATCGTCCATCGTACACAGCACACATATAAACTTCTGGTCAGTGCGACAGAAAACCTCAAGGAGTTTATCATGTGTTTGGCAGATCATCTCCTGCAGTCGTCCAGTGGCATCAGTCACTTTATGTGGCTTACGGGAGAAATATTCCTCATGACGGTCAAAATGAGTTTGACAGTAAGACTCCAGACACACCAGACAGGACTTGACGGCTTTGTGTTTTCTTCCAGTACAGACGTCACACTGCACATCTCCAGCTCCAGCGTAACAGTCAGCAGGAAGTTTAGTCTTCTTCAGTTTCTCCACCAGTTCAGCCAGCATGGTGTTTTTAGCTAAAGCAGGTCTTGGACTGAAGGTCTGTCTGCACTGAGGGCAGCTGTAGACTCTCATCTGATCCTCCTGATCCCAGCAGCCTGTAATACAGATCTTACAGTAACTGTGTCCACAGGGAATGGCCACTGGATCCTTCAGGAGATCCAGACACACTGGACACAGGAACCCATCCTGATCCACTGAAATTCTGGCTTCTGCCATTTTACTGCATGAGACACAAAAACACACAACAGCTCAACTACACTTCAGTTTACCTTAACTCTGAATGTGATTCCCTGAATGTGATTCCTGTTTTTCTTGTTCTGTGTTTGAATGACATGTAAAACAGGTTCATCTGCAAGTCTGTAAAACAGGTTCCTTTCTTATTTGATTCAGGTGTGTTCAGTAACAACTAGAACGAAACTCTGTTGTGTCTCTCCAGAAATAGCTGTGGGCGGGGCGTTCAAAACACACTTTGATGTTCAGCCTAGTTGAATAAAGGAAATTCGCTCTCTCACTGATGTTTGTATGTTTATTGTCCTTATTACCTTCACAACACCTTCAGAACACCATAAGAGAACGTAAATAATTCACGTTCATATAAATGATACAAAACAGTAGACTATATAGCAACAAAATTACTAAATACTATAATTTATCATAAACAACTTAAAATTACTCATAAATCAAACAAACACATACAAAAAACAATCATAAAGACAAGATAAGCTATTGCATAAAATTATACATGAATACCTTGACTACTTTACAACCAGGTGCTAAACAACAGAGACAAAAAAATACAAAATACTACAAAAATAAAACAATAAACAGCAACTAGACGCCTAAATTCACTTAAAAGTGTCCTTAACACTCGAATTCAGTTCAGTGAATCCGTGACCGCATGGTTCTGTGTCTCCGTCTGTCAGCGATATTCTGTGTATGAGTGCTCTCTTGCGTGAGCGATCTGTTTGCCTTTCAGAATAAAGATCTCTATAGGTTAAATAACTTAGAGTGCAAAGTAACGTTCCAAAATATAATACACATAACTAATATTAAGAAACTATAGAATTATGATCAATAATATCAGAACTATATATTAATCTCCAAAACTAATTAAAATAACTGAGAGTTATTTACAAATGATCCAACTAAATCATGAGTGACAACAAATCTCAAATTTTAATCACAAATGATTTCTAAAATAAATTACCCATGTTTAAGGCTAGATGTAAAAGAAAAACATATTCTACTATGAACACCATAAATCCATCTCAATCGGCCCAATGGCAGTTTCCGATCAGCGGGTGAAGGAATGCCAGTTACTGTCTTTCCTCGTGGCAAAGTAATTTGATTATATGAAATACATTTTCATATGTAATTACCTCATTATTCATCTGACTCCATAAATGAAAATATTTTAATGTTATCTGTGCATCATTAGATGCGCGAATGTTTGCCTATTCTTTTGAACTCTTTAATGAAAATAATCAGTTAGAATAAAATTACAGTAGAGTCAGTTAGAATAAAATCAAATGTTTAAAATCTATTATGTCATCACTAATCCAGAACATTTCAGGCTTTTTAACAAACAATTCATCAAATAATACATTTCTAAAATCATCGTACCGTGGGCAATATAACACAAAATGAGTTTCATTTTCAACCTCTCCTAACTCACACAGTCTACAGAGTCTGTCCTCTTCAGGAGTTTGAGTGAACCTACCAGTTTCTAAGGCCAAGGGAAGGATGCCTGTTCGCAGCTGAGCCACCAAAGATCGTGGTTCTTTGTCAAATTTGCCTTTACATACAACTCTGTTTCATATACATCTTTAATTTGGAAGTAAGTCCTTAGCTTTGGCTTAGCCATAATCCCAATCAACCATTTATGTTTAAAATTTGACATCAAATTGGATCTGATGTTATTGACACTACAGGGCAAATAATCACAGAATACGTACTGGAGTTGTACATCAGCAAAAACAGTCTGGAGCTCTGCAGCCCAGGGGGACTTATTCTTACTCCACAGAAAAACTTTTTTTGTTACTCTATTTTCAGGCAGATTAATAAGTCGATTCCACAATCGAACCATTTCACATTTCCTTTGGACTGATCCAGGAACCCAGCCCATATCACCCAGCGCTGCCAGCACTGGGACAAACTTATGAACCCCCAAGAAGCAGCGGATTGCACGATTTTCTACAGCGTCCAAGGCTGGGCTCTGCACGGCCCCCCACACACCAGCAGCATAGTTTAACACAGGGGACACACAGGCAGCATACAACTGGGAGAATGTACCATAACCAAGATCTTTACAGATTTTTAACTTGTTTATCACAGAACCCAGGGCTCTACTGGCTGCAGCAGCTAGGATTTTAACTCCTCTGTCAAACAACATAAATTCATCAAATACAACCCTAAATAGTAAATACTTATACTGGGTTGCATACTCAAGAACGGTATTACCAAAAGTAAAAACTTTTGTGCTTTGTAGAGTTACACCTTTCCTGAAGTGCATAATTTGCGTTTTTGCTTGATTTATAACAAGTCTCCATCTACAGCACCAATTTTGTAAAACATGTAACATTTTCTGTAGATCCTCCTCATTTTCAGCCAGTAACGCTACATCATCAGCATAGAGCAGAATGCCAACAATGACACCGTCTAGGCGCACCCCTAAGTTTAGATGTTTAATTTCAAGAGCCAAATCATTTATGAACAGAGAGAACAGGCTTGGGGACAAAATATCCCCCTGTTTTACACCAAAGAGAATACGAAACCACTCAGTCTGCTCATCATTCACCGAACACATCCCACACAGTCTGCATAAAGGGACTTTAATGCCCAGTAAAACTTCCCATCAACCCCTGCCTGGAGAAGCTTCAGACTTAACAAATCCCTATTCACCCAGTCAAAAGCCTTTTAAAAGTCCACAAAACAAACAAAAGTAGGTTTGTTTTCAGTTAATCTAGTTCTCACAATTGTTGAGATGATATAAATATGATCAATACATGCCCTGTGTTTTTGAAATCCATTTTGTTCATCTACTAGATACTCTGTTGTTTCCAAAAAATTACTTAAAGGGATAGTTCACTTTGAAATACATTTTTGGTATGTTTTAGCTTACCTCAAGGGCATCCAAGATGTAGGTTTCTTTTTTTCCGCAGTAGTTTCAATTTTGATATTTTTAGGTCAAACCGTTCTTGTCTGTCAGTCATATAATGCAGGTCGATGGTCACCACCTCAAAGAGCATGCACAGAGTCCAAATTAAAACAATTCCCCGTCGTCCAAATTAAACAATTCCCCATCGTAAGTACACATTGATGGCCTAAGACACGAAACGAACGGTTTGTGTGTGAAAACGAACAGTATTTATATCGTTTTTACCACTTATACGCAGCCATGTCCGAGTGATCTGATCTGACGTGTACGCAGCTGGTGCATAGATATATACACATTAGATGTCACCTTAAAGACATTCGTTCCAATGAACTGCTGTAGACAAGGTGACATCTAGTGTGTATATATCTATGCACCAGTCTGCGGACACGTCAGATCAGATCACTTGGACATGGCTGTGTATAAGAGGTAAAAACGATATAAATACTGTTCGTTTTCTCACACAAACCGCTCGTTTCGTGTCTTAGGCCATCAATGTGTACTTACGATGGGGAATTGTTTAATTTGGACGACGGGGAATTGTTTTAATTTGGACTCTGTGCATGCTCTTTGAGACAGTGACCATAGACCTGCATTATATGACTGACAGACAAGAACCGTTTGACCTAAAAATATCAAAATTGAAACTACTGCGGAAAAAAGACACTACATCTTGGATGCCCTTGAGGTAAGCTAAAACATACCAAAAATTAATTTCAAAGTGAACTATCCCTTTAATCTAGCATTTAAAATACTAGAATAGATTTTATAAACAGTGCTTAGGAGACTGATTCCTCTGTAGTTAAGAGGTATGCGGGGGTCATCTTTCGCTGATTTAGGAATAGGTTTAATGATTCATTTATACCATGTAGAAGGAACAATACCGTTGTCAAAACACAATTTAAATAAACCAAGAAGCATATGCCTAAGATGTGAGGACTTTTACACCTAATTTACTCTTATTGAGAGCATCGCTCACTTCTTCCAAGGTAATATCAAAATTCAGATAAATATTTGATCGGCTCTTATCACCCATAATTAATTCAAGATTTTCTTTTACTTGAACTGAAACAACACTGAAAACAAGGTCAAAATCTTCAATATTAGTCAGACCTGAATATAAATTTGACAAATCCAATTCCCATTTTTTAACCACTCGCTCTTTTCTCAGCTCCACTGCACCATTGTCCATGACAACTTCCATAGGAATGGTCTTGATTCTATATGGACCCAATTTATTAATCTCTTTCCAAAAATTGTTGTGGATTTCTTGTTTGTAAATGCTCAAGTTTCAATGTTGACCCTTATTAAACCTTCTTTTATAAAATCTTACATATTTATCAAAAAGTGACTGCTTCTACTTATAATTTTCCCTCAGATCTTGTTTATTTTGAGGTGCTTTACACTTAAGAAACCCTCTCTGCTATTGTTCGCTCATTCCATAACTTTTGAAGATGGACATTCCAAAAGGGCTTTACACCCCTTTTAAAATATTTTTTATTAGATATGCTATTTTGACTTGCGTTTATTTCCCCTCTAATAAATTTACAAAAATCCTCATACCATTTATCAACATCCTCCTGAGTATTGTGGCACAGCCCTAGCTTATTTTCCAGCCCTTGCACTGCCATTTGGCAGCTAGTAGATGTTAAAAATGTCTCAGTGAATGGTCCATATCTCCTTTTAGAACACAGGAAGAGTTATTTTCATTAGTTAGTTGGGTATCCACTTTAAAAATAAAGTGAATTAAGGAGTGGTTTGGTAAACGACATCTATCTCCAATAAGAGGCAAACATGCTACTGCATTTTTGTTAAGAAGGTCTGTGGCAGTAATCACTTTAACATCAGCACAAAATTCTAGACAGGTATGCGGCGTCACAACGGCTTTGCCTCGAACTGAAACAGAGGTGAAATTATCATCATTTACATTAAGCCTGCCGTTCAAAATACAACACTTTGAGTCTCTCAGAAAATCAAGAAAAGAGTCACCATGACTATCACAAACTAGATCTAACGCCACTCTTGGTGGAATATTGTCCAAACCCTCAATGCAGTCCGCTTTATCAGCAATGCGACAGTTAAAGTCGCCACAGATGTAAATCGCATCCACCTCTAAGCTGTACATTTGAGTCAATAAATGGGCAAAGAACACTTCACAGTCTCTCCCTCTAACAGATCCCTCCAGGGACAGATAGCAAGAGAACACCACAAATTTATAGCTCGTATTCCGGTGTTCAAAGTGCACTCCTATAATGTCATCCACAAACTTATCCATCACCTTGATTTTAAAGTGTTCAAAAAGTTCATTTTTAACCAAAATCCAACTCCACCAGAGCCTTTTGGCGCTTTTATATGCCTTTTTCTATTGTTCCCGAACCAGCTGTAGCCGCATAGCTCGACAACATCATCAGCCACCAAATGCGTTTCGTTAAGGGAAATAATATCGGGGTTTAGAGACTGTAGCATTTGAGCCCTAAGTGTACAGTTTGCTTTTGTCCAGCCATTTACGTTCCAGTGCTCTAACGACAAACAGGATGAATAATTTCTTACTGAATTGGCTACGTCTCCTCAGCGTCTCCATGCCTGGCCTCCTCCTCTGCTACCTGCAGCAGCGGACACCAGCGGCGGGGGCGCGCGCTCCGCTCCTCGGTCACCGCGCCGGAGAATCCGTCCATTCCCCCGACACGAAATAATCTGATCCATTTGGTATTCATGCAAAAGCACTTTGAAGTTTTCTTCCATTACGCGCTCCGTATGCGATTTTGAGGTTCTAATAAAGACTTTCTTAAACTTGTCTTTAGATTTCAGATTCAATTTCCCCCGAAGCACTGCCACTTTCTCCTTAGCCAATGCAAACGCCACCTTCACCACGCCGGGGCCTGATCCTCGTGCGCGCAGAGCAGAGCAACCAGCGTCACCCCGTCATCACAAGCACAGCCATCCTCAATCACTTCCTCAATCTTATCAGCCAGGTTCTCATCTTCATCAAAAGGCAAACCCATAACCACAATAGAGACATCTGGGTCAAATGTATTTGAAGGACGGCTGTATTGGCATCTTTATCTTCTCCTCGAACTGTTGCCTTCTGGATTTGAGTCCGCCGATTTTTCCGAGTCGAAGTCGTCTTTCATTTTCTTCTGTTCTTGTTTCAATGTCCTCTCCAACGAAATCCCAAGCGCATCCACCCTGGAAGTCAGCCTTTCTTCAATATTATCAATTTTAGTATTCACCAGTCTGACCTCCTTCAGTAGCGCGCTGGTCTCATCTTCTTTGTCTACAACTTGACTACGGGTAACTTTTTTCTCAGCCATTTCAAAACGTTTTGTGAATCAAAACTAGGCAGATAAACATCCAAGGTTGAAACCCACTGAACTTGCGGCATAAATTTCACGTTAAAGCCACAAGAATGATAAAAAAAACACACAAATGTTTGGCAGAGACACATGCACCGACCACCTTACAACCGGAAGTACCAGACTTCATGTAAACTTGTGTAAACTTCATTTAGCAAAAGCTGCAAAACCGACTCCGTGTTACAAATATGTTAGACCTATCACTTCTGCCACTAAAGATTGCTTTATTGATAATCTTCCTGATCAGTTTCATCATCTCAGCATCCCAGATAGCTTAGAAGAACTTGATATTGTGACAGAAACTTTTAACTCTCTCTTTTCCAGCACTTCAGACACAGTTGCTCCGTTGCGCTTAAAGAAGATTAAAGAAAATAGTCCATGCCGTGGTACAACGAGCACACTCGGCCCCTTAAGAGAGCAGCCTGGAAAATGGAGTGCAACTGGAAAGAAAACAAAACTAGAGGTATTTCACATTTCATGGAAAGAGAGCTCGATTGCATACAGAGAGATCTTAAAAGCTGCTAGATCTGCTTATTTTTCAAACCTACTAGAAGAAAATAAACAAAACCCTAGGTATTTATTTGAAACAGTGGCTAAACTATCGAAAAATAAAGCTTCAAGCCCAAAAGTTTCCAAGCAGCACAGCAGTAATGACTTTATGAACTTCTTCACTTATAAGATTGATAACATCAGGGAGAAAATTATAACTATGCAACCGTCTACTACAGTATCGCATCAGGCAGTGCACTGTAGTGTCCCTAAGGAAAAAGATACTAGAAAAAGGCAGTATCTTTACAACTATGTTCCTTTTTAGAAAGAAATGATATCTGTGAGGATTTCCAGTCAGGATTAAGACCATACTATAGTACTGAGACAGCTCTCATTAGAGTCGCAAATGATTTGCTCTTATCATCCGATCGTGGTTGTATCTCTCTATTAGTGTTACTCGATCTTAGTGCTGCATTTGACACTATCGACCACAACATTCTTTTAAATAGACTCGAAAATATGTTGGCATTAGTGGAATTGCATTAGCATGGTTTAAATCCTACTTATCTGACCGTTATCAGTTTGTAGCAGTAAATGAAGAGATGTCTTATCGATCACAAGTTCAGTATGGCGTACCACAAGGCTCACTACTAGGACCGCTGCTGTTCACTCTGTACATGCTACCCTTGGGAGATATCATTAGGAAGCATGGCATTATTTTTCACTGTTATGCTGATGATACTCAGCTCTATATTTCTTCACGATCTGACAAAACTTACCAATTCACAAAATTAACGGAATGCATAGCTGATATAAAAAACTGGATGACTAGTAATTTCCTGCTACTTAATTCTGAAAAAACAGAGATTCTAATTATTGGACAAAAAACTTCCTCACGTAACAATCTAAACATCTAAACCTCACGTAAACTGTCTAACACTTGATGGCTGCTCTGTTAAAGCAGAACTATACAGCTTTGCAGATTTCTTCGCTGTTTTCTCGCTTTTTGCTCGCGGGTTTCTCTATAGAACTCCCCCTACAGCTTCGGAATAGATATTTGACAACACTGTCGTCAAAACTCGTTGGCGACTCTCCCCCCTCCCATCTTCTCCCGCTCGTCATGTGCATTTGTTTTCAAAGAACCCGGCGAACGCACGGAGCCATGTCCACTGAGATAAGTATGATACACAGAAGGCTAGCATATAAATGTTTAGATAGTGTATGTGTGCAGTGCCCTAAAGCAATTCGTTACATCGCGAGACCTGATATCACGCGATACTTCCTGACGCTGAGGCCACCGACCCGCTGGCCCAAAGTTGCAAGGGTGGTTTTTCGGCTCACAGGCACTTGGGGGGTGCGAGACGACCACCATTCAACCCGAAAAAAGTCATATAACTATTCCAATGACTCCGAAGCTGTTCGGTTAAGGTAAAAAAGTTACTTATTTCACCTTTAAGTCTTTGTCATCGGTTAGGAAACTGTGTGTGTGCTCTTTGGTACCAATCTTTCATTAGAAAGTCACGTGTCTAGTATCTGTAAACCACATTTTTTCATCTTAAAAATGTATCTGAATTACGTCATATGCTCTCAATGACAAATGCGGAACAGTTAGTTCATGTGTTCATGACATCAAGGATAGATTATTGTAATGATATTATGGGTGGTTGCCCTGCATGCTTAATAAACAAACTACAGCTGGTCCAAAATGCAGCAGCTCGAGTTCTTACCAGAACCAGGAAGTATGACCATATTAGCTGGTGATGAAAGCATGCACAAGTTTCTCTAAGTCTTGCCTGGAAACAAATCATCTAGTTCTTGCAATATTTTTCAGATGATAGTATGCTGATTTAGTTATTGCTTTGACATGACTATTGAAACTAAGGTCTGACTCTAGTGTCACACCAAGATTCCTGACTTGATTTTTTGTTGTTTGACCCCTGGAGCGAAGGTATGCGTTCCCCTTGAGAACTTCATCTTTGTTTCCAAACGCAATGACTTGAGTTTTGTCTTTGTTTAACTGAAGAAAGTTTTGGCACATCCAACTGTTGACTTCATCAATGCATTGGCACAGGGAGTCAATGGGGCTATAATCGTTGGGCGATAGGGCTAAGTAGAGCTTTGTGTCGTCTGCATAGCTTTGGTAAGCAATTTGGTTCTTTCTCATTTTTTGGCTCATTGGGAGCATATACAGGTTGAACAGGAGTGGCGCAAGAATTGAGCCTTGAGGGACTCCGTATGTCATGGATGTCCACTCAGACTTATGGTCTCCTATACTCACATAATAACCTCTCCCATCTAAGTATGACCTGAACCATTTTAGGACTGTCCCAGAAAGCCCCACCCAGTTTTCCAGCCTGTCAAGAAGTATGTTATGATCGACAGTGTCAAATGCAGCACTGATGCGAGTAGTACCAGCACTGATCATTTCCTGAATCAGTATTTAAGCGAATATCTCAGTATTTAAGCGAATATCAAAGGTCTGTGAAAGAGATTTTGTGCCTCTTTGAGATGGCACCACAAGACGACGTTCGCTTGCAGAGCGCAAGTTTCTGGATGGCACATAAGTCTGAAGTAATGAGTTTAGGTAAAAGGGAGCAGAGTCAGTGGTTGTTCTGTAGGCAAACGTCGTGACTTGAATTCGATGTGAGTAGCAACTGGCAACCAGTGCAATTTTGTGAGGAGAGGAGTGACGTTTGCCCTCTTTGGCTCGTTAAAGACCACTCTGGCTGCAGCATTCTGAATCAGTTGCAGAGGTTTGACAGAGCAAGCTGGAAGACCAGCCAGGAGAGCATTACAATAGTCCAGTCTGGATAGAACAAGCGCTTGGACAAGGAGTTGTGTAGCATGCTCTGATAGGAAGGGCCTGATCCTCCTAATGTTGTACAAGGCAAATCTGCAGGACCAGGCAGTTCTAGCAATGTGGTCCTTGAAGTTCAATTGATCATCAATTACAACTCCAAGGTTCCTGGCTGACCTTGATGGAGTTATGGATGACGAGCCTAGCTGAATGGTGAAGTTGTGATGGGTTGGCCGGGACCACAAGTAGCTCTGTCTTCGCAAGGTTTAGTTGAAGGTGGTGGTCCTTCATCCAGCCAGAAATGTCTTTCAGGCAGGCTGAGATGTGAGCAGCTACCGTCAGATCATCAGGCTGGAATGAGAGGTAGAGTTGTGTGTCATCAGCGTAGCAGTGATAGGAAAAGCCATGTTTCTGGATCACAGATCCTAGTGATATCATGTAGATGGAGAAGAGAAGTGGTCCAAGCACTGAGCCCTGAGGAACTCCAGTAGCTAGATGTTGGGTCTTAGACACCACACCACACCCCTCCACGACACCCTAAAGGACCTACCTGAGAGGTAAGACTTGAACCATTGGAGTGTGGTTCCCGAGATGCCCTTCATCTTTAGGATTGAAAGGAGGATCTGGGGTTAACTGTATCAAGGGCAGCAACAGATCCAGCAGGATGAGAACTGAAGATTTGGAAGCTGCTCTTTTCAGTCTCAGAGCTTCAATTACTGAGAGTCTCAGTTGAATGTCCGCTTTTGAAACCAGACTGATTGTTGTCCACTGAGGTTGTTCTGTGTAAGGAAGGAAGAGATCTGGTTGAAAACAACTCGTTCAAGTGTTTTCTCAATGAAAGAAGGGATACCGGTCTGTAATTTTCCAGATGTGCTGGATTTAGAGTGCGTTTCTTAAGCAGTGGGGTTACCTGTGCCTGATTAAATGCTGTGGGAAAGGTACCAGTGTGAAGAGAGGTGTTTATGATGTGTGTGAGTGTGGGTACAACTGAGGAAGAAATGGCTTGAAGTAGGTTAGTGGGAATAGAATCAAGCAGACAGGTAGTAGGGCAATTGGAAAGGAGGAGTTTGGAGACTTCTGCCTCTGAAAGCAGAAAGAAGGGGGGTAAAATGTGTGTGTTAATTTGTCCCCATACAAAAAATCATGGTGATTTGATGTGACCACAAGTAATTGATCAACACTGAGAGCAATGTTCTAGCTTGAAAATATGACACCAAAAATGGCATGCATTCTCTTTGAACACAATTAGTCCTGACACCAATCCAGCTCATTGCTTGTTGAGAATCATGTAATTGAGGTGTTAAGGATCACTGATGTGTCTATAAATAACTTTTGTGCTTCGGAAAAAAATAACCTTTTAGTGAGCAGTTCTTAAAAGAACCATTTTTGCTTTAGTGTGAAGAACATTTAAAAAATCTATAAAGAACCTTTTGTGCAATGGAAAGGTTTATTTTTAAGAGTGCAGTGTATTATTCAGCTGTTTAAGAGGCAATTTCACTTTTGTCTCTTTATCATTCTAAAGCAAGTTTGTAAAGCATTTCTAAAGCATTCTAAGTCCAAATTTGTATATATATCCACGGAAAAATCATCTACTGGTCTTTACTTTTTTAATACTGCATATATCACAGCCAGGGATACGGGGGGAGTACCTGGGTTCGGGCCAAAGTACTGCCAGCACATCAAATACTCTTTTACTTTTAATCTGATTATTATTACTCGTGAATTGAAAAAAACATGTTCTGTGTGATTGGCCCAAACTAGTCTCCCCATTTACTCATCTAAAACTTTATTTCAATATTAACTCTCCCTATCCAGCCCTGTGCAAATCATGATGGGAAGTGGGAATCCTGTTTTCTATATTTCATCGAATTACTTCATTGAAACATGCTCTTTCAACATGAAAACAAAGAGTTAAGCCAAATAGTAACTTTTTCAAGTCCGTTTAACATGAATCTTTAACTCTTTTTTTCCTTTATTGGCCAGACATTTGAGATGCATAGTATTCAAAATTTGGAGTGGGCCAATGGAGCGGGCTGCCTGCTTGGTGGCACGAAGAGCAAATCTGTGGTCATTTGCAGTAGGGAGACCACCTCAGGGGATAAACCCTCAGC
The DNA here is from genome assembly GCA_900092035.1 of Leuciscus waleckii. NCBI lineage: Eukaryota > Metazoa > Chordata > Actinopteri > Cypriniformes > Leuciscidae > Leuciscus > Leuciscus waleckii. The sequence continues at coordinate 49,725 of FLSR01000304.1, read as the reverse complement.
CTGGTCTAGGTCTATGAGCAGTTCTGACTGGTAGGCTTGCAGACTGCTTTAGTGTGCAGAGCCCCACCAGACTGACCAGCTGCTGCATACTCTTTGCCTACAAGCCTATAGATGTTGTAAAACGTGAGCCTTCAGCGATGAGGATGTCCCCGGGGAGAGATAGCTTGCTAAATTCCCTTCTACCCGAGGTATCCTCCCATAATACTGCTCACACAGCCTCTCGACTGTCGAATAACTCAAAGTTGAAAGAACCATGCAAGTAGAGTATGATATCGCTCATCTAAGTGACTATCTGCGATCTCACGTTTCGGGAAGGGCCAGTTCAGACTTAGTCGGGCCTTGGCACGATTTTTAAGTTCTAATAACTCATCGTATGCAGGGCTTTGATGAGTGGAGCAGGAGATCTTTTTGATATATTTTATCAGAACCAGAGACGAGTGATTGTGAAGAAAGCCAGTCAGGAATGGAGCTTTCTAACTGAGGACTTGTTGCAGTGCACGCATCCAACCACCTCGAGGACTGAATGTGTATGCACCGCTCCCAGACAGATAACACACAGCCATGTCCATTGCTATTTTGAATGCAGGTATTTTTCTTTTCTTTCACAAAGCACATACACACAAGCGGCTTCCTGAGGACATCTGTGCAGATGCCCTTTTTACATGCTCAGGTGCACAGTCATCGCACTGCGTTGGCGTGACTACACATTTGCCTCAGACATAGGGTTCCACAAGGGCGCGCCCCAATAGTGTCAGCAACTGACGCAACATTGAGTTCCCTTAAAAAAGAACCAGATATTTTAAGAAATGTAATGTACCTTGTATAATCGGTTTGCTCTGTCTGCTTGGCTCAATCTGCACAACTCAATCATCAGACAAACATAGACAAACCACCATCTTTTTCAGCCATACTGGTTTAAGGTCAGGGATACTTTCACAAACATAAGTTGTTTGTCTCACAGCATTAGACACTGTTTACCAAGTATTAAACTGGCCTGAGAGGAGAATAAAGAGATCCAGAGGTCATTAACTATCATGAGTTTGATAATTGTCCCCCTTGGGCCATAATTTCTCTGACTAGTCCCAGATGTGAGAGCCATGTACAAACCACAGTCCTACTGATGACAGTCAGGCCACAATCTCTGACCATCCTCATTATAAGTTTTAGAAAATTTTGCTAATATTTTGCTAATTTTGTATTCAAGGGAGACATTTTTTCCTTCACTTTTCCTTCACATTTCCTCTCAGAAAGGGAATTTTCTTCTCTAATTTCCTCTCAGAGACCAACACTGCAGAATCTGGCATTAACCATATGCAGGTTTTCATTAAAAAAAACTTGATTTTCAATTGAGATGTTCCTAATTTACCTGGACAACTGTATATGAAACACTTATGCTGCTTTACAGGTACAAAGTCTGTAATGAAACTAAAATATAAAAAAGCAACAGTTCTCATTCAATTCTAAGACCAAATTTTCTGAGCTGTTATCCACATTCATTTCATAGTTCTTTATCTTATTACAATGTCAATAGTCCAAAAAATCTACTCAAGAAACCTTTATTTATGTAATGCTTTAAAATACAATTGTTTCAAAGCAGCTTCCAGTGATAAACAGGAAATTAACAATCATGCAAACTTCATCAAAATGAAACAAATTCAAATAAAGCAGCTCTACAGAAGACAATAGTGTCATTATTCAGCTTAAGTCAGTTTCAATCAATCCAATGACAGACATTGTAAAATAAGTGAATAATGAAATAAAGTTGAATGAGCTATATAAAGCAGCTTCAGAAAACAGTGGTGTCATCATCCAGTCAACAAAGAGCTTAAAAAAAAAGTCTACCATAATAACATCAAGCTCTTTAGTTGGGGAGTTCCTTTTGTCCTGTCAAGTTCTGGTTTAAAGTCAATCATTTAAGTAATCTTAACACAAATGTTTGGCATTTGGTTAATAATTTGATAAGCAGGACTTTGATACGTGAATATTAAAAATAGGATAATTGTTGGCTCAGGCCTAGATGCATGTAATCTTCAATGAATATTCTTGGAATAGCTGAAAAATATTAATAAAACATTATGAAATATCATTAAAAAACATACAGCTGAAATTAGGAAACAAGGCTAAAGAGGATTCCAATAGTTATTACAGAAATGTTGAATGCGTGTAATACAGTAGAAAATGAAATGACTTAATGGCTGATTAAAGACTTGACTTAAAGACTTAAAATGGCCAGGAACGGTTACTAAAACATCTGTGGTCATGTTTAATGCCTTTGAGAAACCGAAGACGAATTTGAAACTAGATACACATGTTAATTGGGGTCATTATTTCTCAAACACAAATTCTCAGGGAGGCATGCAATTTAAAGAAACCACTGATGAGTCTGAAGTACAAGGTCAACAAACTGTCACGGGTGGTTGCAGGAAGGCAGACAGAGACGAGGATATAATTCCAAGAACGAAGGTTTAATGTAATAACACAGAACAGGTAGCAACACACTAAATATAACAGAGTTAGATTGGACAAAGACTGACTGAACTTAAATACAAACACAGATGACACTGATTAACAGAACACAAGTGATACAGATGATGATGCTCTACTAAACACAGGTGATACAGCTGAACTAAATGACAGTAACCATAGAAATGAAAGAGTGGCGGGAAAAGAACAAAGTAAAACAGGAACCAATCAAAACACAAACTTAAAGTCCAAACAAGCACTGACATGTGACAGTACTCCCCCTCCCAGTAGGCGCGTCCCAGGGCCGGAGTGGGGCCACTTTTCAGCCCGGGAGGCCCAAGACCGGCCCTCTTTTTCCATGGTGGAATTCCAAATTAGCACTTTTTCCAAATTGGATAAATGAAGCAACAGTTCAGCTCTTACTATTGTGTAGTTTTTATTAATAACATGGTTCAACAAATAATGTAAAGGTTAAATAATAATTCACTTAAGCTGAGAAGTTAACAAAAAATGTTACACTATTCCACAAGGATAGGTTGATAAATTAACAAAAGCAGAAAGAAAGAAAGAAAGAAAGAAAGAAAGAAAGAAAGAAAGAAAGAAAGAAAGAAAGCAAATGAAATGTATCCCACTCTTCCACAAAGAGGCATATTGAACTGTTTACAGATTTATTTGTATTCAATATTCAAAAATAATGCTTTAATCAAAAAACGTGATACCTAATGACATTTGAGGTTATTAAAACAGTAAGTCCCGCCAGTAAGACTGCCAAAAATAAAAGTGTTCGAGCGCGCAAAAGCAGGAGATCAAGCGCGAGAGCGTGGGGAATGATCATGCGCGCGCGAGGGCTTGTAGTGCGTGCAGAGGAGATGTTATCACGCGCGCAGGGTTTGATGAGCTCGCGAGTTCCCGTTTCCTCGTGTGTAGATATGTTATCCTCTCGCGAATGTCATTTACTGCACGCGCCAGCATCAGTTGTGCGCTCCGTTAATTTTGTCATTGATTTGGCGCCATAGGGCCGGCCCAGCTATCGGTAGGCGCCGGTGGTGCCGCGGTAGCCTACCTGAGAAAACGTTTTGGAAAAGACGGGCTATGGACCCAACCAACTCTTCCCCAAGGAATTGACTTAAGAGACGAAAGGCAAAGTATAGATCCTCCCCTGACTCAAAGGTTCCAAATGTGTTTTCTAACGCTTCCAAATATTGAGAAGCACTTGCCTCAGGACATGAAAATTGAACAGCTTTGATGATGTCAAGGGCTGGCCCTTTCACACTCTCCATTATTCTTCGCCGTTTTTCCTTTTCAGAACACTCACATTCCTCAGTCAGGAATCTGAGTGAAACTCTTCCAAAAACTTTCATAGTCTGAACAGCATCTTCAATACTTGCTACTTCAGTATGGCATGAGCCTCCTCAATCTCTGCCTCCTTACACCACTTGGAGAGTTCAGCGAGCAGGAGTGGGCTACTTCCAAAGGCCATGCTGAAACTTCAGGCAGATAATTATCAGTTAACTTATTTAAACTTAAAATATAATTCAGCTCTTGTTTTCAGTGTCTCTTTCATCAGGATAACAGGAAGATTTATCCCGGACGAGTCCCCAAATTATGTAGCGCCCCCTACCCTTAACCTTTAATAGGGCGGAGCACCCAGGTTCTAACAATGTCTCTCGACTTTATATTAATGTCTCTCCTATTACCCTAGTTGGCTACTTTAACCCAGATTAAATATATTTATACTCTTAATAATATTCTTATACAGAATGGATATTAAACTCAAGAGGAAAAAACCTCAATCCACACAAAAGGTAAGTTTAAAGAGATTAACAATAGGATTTATTAAAACAAAAAGGGAAAAATAAAATAAAATAAATGAATAGTGTATTAATAAACACTGGAATGGATTATCAAAAGTCAGAAATGTATATTACTTTTGATAAATACCTCTTAATACCCGTGAAGTGCTTTCCAGTATAGAAAACGACATTTAATACCCCAAAATGAATGCAGTAGCCTACACCGTAAATATTATTAAATCACCAATAGAAATATCAGTAGACACTGTATGAATGTGATAGTAAACACTGTATGAAACAACCCACCCCGTTGCAGGCCTGAAACGTTGTTGGGGAGCGTTTTGGCCTTGAAAACAGCCTTGAAAACGAGCCAAAATAAATCAACAGATCACCTGAACTCCTGATGAACGCAGATGAACACAGATGAACTCCGCGATGTTCCACCTTCGAAACGGCTGATCGTCCTGTAGTCCCCACCTCGAAATGAACTAAACTCAGATGACTATTTGCGGTCAAACTCCAGTTAGCCGTCTGGTTTCTCACTCTCAGTTCAATAATGAACGAATATAATTCGTAATTATTATTAATAATAATAATTAATAATTCGTGCTGCTCTGGGAAGCAGACTCAGGGGAAAAATAACCTTACTTTAAACTCTTGTACCGAGTATAAAACACAAGCAAAACAAACAAAAGTCTTCAAAACACAGGATATAAGTTTAACACACTAATTCAGTAGTTAAGTTCGCTATCTTTTCAGTCTTAATCTCACAACTCACGTAACTCTTTCTCTCACGATCGCCAAATCTCCCTCTCTCTCCTCTCTCCAATTAGAAATTCACTTCTCTTCACAGAGGCGGGAATAAGTCAAAAATTAACCAATCCCCAATAAATGAACAAACATGCTGGGCAAAGACGCGTTTTAGCATGTATACATCCCAATCAAACTTTATAGATGTATCAACTGAACACACAGACACTATTATGATACTATCTGAATCATAAAACTTATAAATACTATTTAATCAGTAAATAGCTGTTAATGTACTTAATAATAACCCTCACTGGGTTACACAGATGATGATGATTAACTAAACACAGGTGATACAGCTGAACTAAATGACAGTAAGCATAGAAACAAAGGAGTGGTGGGAAAAGAACAAAGGAAAACAGGAACCAATCAAAACACAAACTTAAAGTCCAAACAAGCACTGACACGTGTCGTAGATTTTTCCCTAAACCTAACTATCTGGGTCGTCTCCAATCGACGTTCCCTTCCTACTCTAAATCTACTTGGGTCATCACCAATCGACGTTCCCTGGGTCGTCTCCAATCGACATTCCCTAACGTCTCCAATCGACGTTTAATATATAGTCTACCCATAGGCGTCGATTTCGGTGGGGACAGTGGGTTCGCGTACCCACCAGATTTCGTCATGAGTCATTTTGTACCCACCACTTTTAACTTCCGTCCATAATTATTTGACTTTTGGTTCGATTTTTTGACCGTTTTCAGTGGTTATGAGGAGCAATATGAGAGAGAAATTTGGTATTGTCTGACCCAACAAAAATCTTTATAATATTCATTTATTTTATGAGGGAAAAAACAACGTGTCAGTTCTCGGTTACGGATGTGAGCGCTCTGAAAGCGGCACTAAAAGACTGCTTTAAAACTTTCACAGATACCTCAAACAGAACAGCTGCCTTTCTTTAAAGTGAATTTCATTTTGTATTAATTGTATCTTAATTTTAATCAATGTTTCATGAACCAATTGCCTGGATTTAATAAATAAGAAGCAAATATATAGCAGACAATAGATAATTACGACACGGAGCGTGAACTGGAGCTCGTCTCATAAATGAACCGAAACTCAGCGTATAAGGTAGCCTACTTGCAGAAGCAGAAGGGTGGGTCATATGTCTAATGCTTTTTGAAAACTTAAGGCTTTCTTCTTCATAAAACGAGTCGGACATCACCACATTTTTGTATACATTTTTATTTACATTAGTAAGCTACAGCAGGCACAGCGCCAGGATTCCAGTTTTGGATGGGCCAGACCAATTGTGGGTGGGCCTTAAATTAAAAACGTTTAATTAAAAACGTTATCCAATCACTATTTAACCTAATCTTTCTGGGTTGGAAAATGTGTGATGTCATTATGTTTTTTAATTTAATCAATGTTGATTATGAAAGTGAGCATGCAGCATGATAAAGATATGATGCATCATGAGATGCGCAATATGTCTGGAGACATGGAGTGGGTAAAACATGATTTTGACCACTTCATTAAGTTTTGTTTTGTAGAAAGACTCTTTTTAAAAGATTTTCGTTTTGTATAAATTGTATCTTAATTTTTATCAATGTTTTATCAAGCAATTGCCTGTATTTAATAAAAAAGAAGCAAATATATAGCAGACAATGTAATAAGGCGCCGGCACAATCACTTGCATTGCACGTGAACTGGAGGGCGCCGAAACTCAGCTTGTGCCTCACAGATTTGAGAAATATAGGCTATCTATTATAGAAAGCTTGAAATGTCTACTTTTAAACGAAAATATTCAAAACCAAAAGAAATAGGCTACTCTCTGATTATGTCATCCGAAATGTGCATTTCTCTCTGGCGTTCATGGCGAGTCCGCATCGTCAACTTCATCTTTGCAGCGACACAGAAAACACCAGTTTATTAATAAACAATTCAATGTCTCCTTGCTAATTTAGACACATTCATAATCATTACTTTTACCGGTTCTTTGTGGCAAGCTTTATGCGTGCGGTTGTGCGCTTGAGTGCGGCTATATTACGTAAACGCTCATTATCCTGTAGGCTATATAAGTAATTAAAATAATATAAAGGGGCGATTTGTCCACTAATGGGCTTAAATGAACAACTACTAGTCGACTAGAAAAAAAACTTTAGTCGTAGGCAGCCCTTATTCCACATTTTTTTCGAACCAGGCAGCAGGACATTGGGGAATGAGCGAGCGGAGCGGAATATTCAGAAATGCGCTCTCCGCTCACATGCTCTGATCGGAACAAACCCGAACCTCACTGTCTGCTGAACTTGCGCAGAAACATCAAAATATAACCAGCTTTTTAAAACTAAACATTTAGACTATTTTGATTATGAGCTTATTGACGATTTTTTAATAATTCTTGACAAAATTAGAATATAGTAAAAAAAAAGAATTTTTTTTTTTTTTGAAAAAAAGTTTTGGGTGGGCCTGCTGAAAAGTGGGGCCGTGCCTGAGCTACAGGACATCGTCTTTCAAAACATGACCTGCGCGAAAGAGAAAAAAAATGAATGCGTTATTGTACCCAGCACTTCTGAAAATGCACTTCCGAATGGGTCTCTGTCCCAAGCACATTTCAAACCAAACTGACGCCCATGAGTCTACCTAACTAACTTGCTTCCCTAACTAGCTTTCTTCCTGCGCAGGAATAATCGACAAACAGACTTCAGCAAATGTCCTTTAAATGCTTTAATCATGGCCAGGAGATCTTCCCGAGCAGTTCTCAGGGAATCTCTCCCAAGAAGCAAGGCCGGAGGATCTCAGACAAATTCCATTGAGAATCCCACCAGTTAACACGAATACAACAGTTTTTATAGAATAAGAAGGTATGGCAAAAATGTCATGCTGCATTACATAATTTCCCCACAATTTGATTGGTTTTCATAGACAAACCCTTCTGTTACCAGGAAAAGCAAACTTTGTTTTAATGATTACTTCACTGTTAATCACAAGGTTAAAATTTAGTCATCTGTCTAGTTTCAATTCCCAATAGGGATCGACCGATATGGATTTTTTAGTGCTGATGCCGATACGGATTTTTTTTTGCATCAGCCTTAGCCGATGACCGATACGGGCTGCCGATTTTCTTGGGCCGATATTTGGAGCCGATACTGCTTTACTGCTGAGACTGAATTAATTTGTTTTAAACGTGTTTGAATTAATGATGCACATTAGTTTTTTTTATAAATAGACTGGAACATGTTATTCTGTGTAGTTGTCTGATATATGTAATCGTGATCTCCATTTTAAACAAAACAACAACGATTTTAAAACAAATAGATTCTCAGTTTATTATGAATTAGGGACTGTTCACATATCGCATCTAAAAACTTGAGGAAACCACGGCCACGCCGCTTTCTCCTTTCTACAAGCGCTTGTGCTCCCGTGGCGTCTGTTGTTGCTATGCAACCATGAACTGGCTCTCCATGATATGAGGAAGTAAGGATTAATTTATCTTTAGTACTAGATATATTTATGGAGATGAGAAATAAAAACCCGCCCTGTCGAGCTATGATCAACTGTTCGGCCGAGCTTTCGATGTTGTCATGGAAAGGTCAGCTGTTTTTTTGTCACATGACCTGCGTGCGCTTGCAGCATTCTGAAAAGTTTAGATGTTTTCATCTCACCACGGCATAGGAGCGCCTGGACAAACGAATGCATCGCATGCGTGTCGCAACCGCGTCACTTCTTTTATGAGCACACGTCCAAACCTCAGCCAGGTGGTCACTGAATAAAACTCCCACAAATATCACGGAACAACGTCGGCATTATTTAATCCTATGACCAGTGTTCGTAACAGCTGCCGTATGCATATGGATAGCCTCAAACTTAGCTATTTCCAGCTCCCTAAATACAATGACAAGCAGTTTTATAGATGAGGCATTCGGCATTCGCGTTTTCCATTTGGACCCACAAACTTGCTTAGCTATAGTTGCACTCACATATAGAGCAACGTGTTTCCACTTTCAAAGTGTATGGCAATATTTCAGCTATGTCAAACAGTTAAAAGATGCTTTGAAAGTTTAAACCTTACGGGTTGTCTTGAAGAGGCTTCCAAGCACTCTGCTAGTGTGGGAGGGGCAGTGCATGGGTTGCACGTAAACTGCAGCGTCTCCAGCAACACAGAGCGGACGCCTGTCTGTAAATAATGCCGGGAAAAAAACTATCGGCGAACGCAGCAGCCGTGTATTGGCATCCCGCAAATATCGGTCGATCACTTATTCCCATATTTGTTATTTTTACACTCACACAACCAAAGTCAAAGGGGTATGGCAACACAACATACAACATTCAAAAACACTGGACAGAACGTTTTAGTACATTGTGTTTCAAAGTGTTATCATGTTAGGCCTGAAAAAGGAAGTAAGGTTAGATGTTATAGCCATGGTTAGTTTAACCCTTTCGCACGTACGATCACACCGGTGTGATCAGTCTTGGCTGTCGCCTGTGCAATGATCACACTGGCGTGATTAAAACGGTCAGTGCATCACGTGATCAACTGCTAAATTCAAATGTGCTTTTGCGTTGGCTGGCACTGAGCCAGAGACAGGCGCGCTCAGAGCTGTCATATATCACAACTTTTCAGTGTTTTCAACCACATAATGTTTATTTAAGGTTTCAGACATATAAATTCACATTAGTATTAAAAAATAATACATTTAGAGTTTGTAAAATACACACTGATGTCTATGGAAGAGGCAATAATAATCCTTTCCATTATAATTAGACACGTTTTATTCATATCAGATACACACTATGTAAGTAACTTTAAAGTTTACTCTATTCTTTAGAGCTGAGTGCTTGACAGTCATAGTCTAAATATTCACTAGACTCACCTCTTCCTTGTCAGATTAACAGCCACTAGCTTCGCTATGTGTACTCGGTTTGCACATTTGCTGAATTGCACCCAGTCTATTCTTTATCAGGAGTGAATTGTCTTATTAGAGTTAAATTCTTTATGTTTGTTGGAGTCAACTCCACTACATAATCGGTTGTAATAAAGTTTTTCTGGCCACTCGCCATGTCTAAGTGGACGTGTATCAGAAGGGATTTTCTTTTGCAATTTTTGAACATATTTGTGTTTTTGTTCTCTATGTTCTGGGTATTATTCGGGGGTTCTGTTTGATGGAGGATTATTTTGTCTTACTTGGTTTTTAACTTTGTTTCTCACACGTTAACCTGAATGAGCTTAAAAAAGCATTTTTTTCTTCTTTTTTTTCCTCCAATTTAGATCATTATGTTCTACTTGGCAGTTCTATGAGTAAGCCCTCTGTTAATTCTAAGGGGGGAGGGGTTGGACACAATATTAGATTTACTACATGGAACGTACGTGGGTTGGGTGGCCAAATTAAACATTCCAGAGTTTTTTCTCATCTAAAAACACTGTCCTCTGATATTATGTTTCTCCAGGAGACACATTTGTGTACAGGTGATCACATCAGACTGCGTAAACAAAGGGTTGGCAAGTATTTCCTCTAGTTTTGATAGCAAATCCAGAGGTACTGCAATTCTGATACATAAAACAGTCATGTTTCTAGCAGAGCAAGTACTTTCAGATCCTGAAGGACGCTTTGTAATTGTCAGTGGTATTTTTTTTCAGTCTCCAGAAGTGTTAGTAAACGTATATGCCCCAAACTGACAACCCTACTTTTATGTCATGCTTTTCTCAAAAATCCCAAATCTTGACACTCATCACCTTATTTTTGGAGGGGACCTTAACTGTGTTATTGATAATAATCTTGATAAATCTGTGACTAAATCATCTTCCCTTTCTGCTATGTCCAGTGGCCAGTTGCATAAACTGTTAAGACTAATCTTACAAGTAGTCATCCAATTTTATTCTTTAAAACTGTTAATAACTTTTTAAAGTCAGTAACATAAAAACGTAGATTGGTCTAATTTGACACCGAACAGTAAGACTAATTACCCCTAACTAACTTCTAGTTGATCATACTAGTTCTTAAGACACAGTCTTAACATAATGGCTATGTTTATACAACTGGCCCCAGGTCTCTAATTTCACTGACAAATCAAACAAGTAGATCCCTGGCGCTTTTTTCATCCCTCTGATTAGGTATTTTCTTTTTTCTATAGTTTGCACCATGTTTACTTCCGGATTCTTCGGTTATTTCTTCAGATTACTCTACCATTGTTATTTCTGATCATGCCCCCGCATATGTCAAGTTTATTTATATGTTAGATATCTCCTTTTTGCCCGCTTTTAAGAGCCAACCTCAGTGGAAATTCGATGTAGGGCTTCTCACCAGAACTGACTTCTGTGAATTTCTATCCAAAAATATTGACTTTTTCATTGAGACTAACAAAACCGAAACCGTGTCTGCTTCTCTTCTATGGGAGACATTTAAAGCATTTATTCGTGGTAGAATCATTTCCTTTAGTGCTCACTTAGCCAAGACTAGAAAATATCGGCAACAAGAGCTTATCCGTTCAATTTTAGAGGTGGATAGCCAGTATTCCAGCGATCCAAACCCGACTTAAGTTGAAACGTTTGAAGTTACAAACTGAATTTGATTTGCTTTCAACAAATAAAGCAGAATATTTGATTAAAAGAACTAAAGCCACATACTATGAACATGGGGATAGAGCAGGCCGTCTTCTTGCTTCCCAGCTTAAACATCAGTCTGCATCCCGCTATATCGCGCAGATTTATGATAACCATTCTGATAAGCTCATTACTGACCCTCAAAAAATTAACTCTTGTCTTTTCCTTCTTTTACTCCAGTCTTTATACTTCTCAACCTCCTTTTAATGCTTCCTTAATGGAGTCTTTCCTACATCATTTAAATATACCCACTATTAATACATTATCAGAGGAGACATTAGATGTACCTCTCAGGTTAGATGAAATCACCACTTGCATTGGTCTCATGCAGTGTAACAAGGCTCCGGGGCCTGATGGCTTCCCCTTAGACTTTTATAAGAAATTTTCAGCGCAGTTAGCCCCCTTATTGTTGGATATGTATGTGGAGTCATTTGAGCAAGGTTTTCTTCCAGCCTCATTAAATCAAGCATCTATCTCCCTTTTATAAAAAAATAAATAAAGACCCAACTTTATGTAGTAGCAATAAACCTATTATTTTATTGAATACTGACATCAAATTTCTAAAAGCACCCTACTTTTTCATTTTTCTCCAGCAGGGTTTCAATATTTAGGAGTAAACATTTCACACTCTTTCAGTTCTCTCCCTAAAAATAACTTCACGAATTTGGTTGGTCAAATTAAACTTGACTTAAAACGATGGGACAGCCTACCCCTTTCTCTTGTAGGGAGAGTGGAGAGCATTAAAATGAATGTTTTGCTTCGTCTTTTATTTCTCTTCCAGTCTCTCCCTCTTTTTCTACCTAAATCTTTTTTTAAATGTCTAGATAAAATCATCTCCTCATTTATCTGGGCTGGTAAGATTCCTAAAGTGAATAAAACTATATTCTTCAACTAAACAAACGAGATGGAGGTCTAGCTCTGACAATGATAAGGCAGAGCAGGCACACCGTGCGCAGCGAGTTATTCAGACCGATCAGGATAAATGCCCAACTTCAATAGTAATTTATTCCTATGCTGAGTCGTCAGCCTCTCTCCCTCATCCTGCACCGTGTGAACACAGGCAGGTTAGAGAGTTATGGTTATTAGATTTCAGAATGAGCGAATTGCAGAATTCAGATTGCAGTAGGGCTATATGTTGAGGTGTCTTGTTGTCTGTCCATTGATCTGTTCACTAATGAAGACGAATATAACTTGCTCACACTTTTTATAAACAGGGAAAATTCCCAACTTTAATTAAATAATCATTCAAATGTAGGACTTTTGAGATGAAAGAATGTACAGGGAGACTCGTTTGATAATGTTATCTCATTCAAATCAGATGATTTCCTAGAAATTCAATATAATGTGTGGTAATGCCAAAATGGCAGTGCAGAGTTATATCCAAAGGTTTCTCTTTGAAAGCAATGAAGTTTCCTGCACATCAGAAATTTATGCTAGCTAGTAGCTACCCTGCTTGTTAAAAAGTGACGCCAAGCAGTCCTGACCAAATGTCCATATGTGACAAATTGGGAGTGAGAATGTGTTGCACAATCAGACAGAAAATGTACAGTGTCTTAATAAGGGAATGTATCTAAAACATAAAGAGTAAACACACATTTACCATTTAATTTACGACATTTCAGATTCTTTTAACAAAAACTACCCAAGAAATCCGTTATCATGTTATTGCAAACAGACCACTTATGGGACCCATCTCCAGTGCATATGATCATCTATGATCACATGATTTACCTTAACACTAACATGAAAGTCATAAAGGAATGCACACTGGGTTGAAAATGTAACTCAATACATTCAACAATTTTTTTGCATTATGTAGCATCAACAGTGTTATTTGCCAAGTGTGAAAATCTGTGAAATACAGCTGAAACACAGCAAAACTTCTACCTTACACACATAACACAAATGAGGTTTGACTTTTTGGTGCTTGTGAAACATTTAGCCTACTCTTGCTGCAAGACATGAATAAAAACCTTGTTCGCACTGCTCTAATATTTAACCCATAGATTACTGGATTAAAAACATGTGGGACTATAACTAATTCTAAAGCCAAAAAATTACGCAGACTCTCTGGAATGTCATTTGAACCATATCTGTTATACATGAAATCAAAAAGGAAAGCAAAAGTGAAATTTATCAGCGATAATATGTGTGGCAGACACGTTTGCCAAAATTTCCTTCTGTTTTCTAAAGATGCTTTACATGCAGAGATCAGTTTAATATAGGACACTATGATAATAACTGCACAGCTAAACAATATGACGGCGACAATATATCCATAGACATTATTCACAAAAGATGATACACAAGACAGTTTTACAACTGACCAGTTATCACAATATAATTTATCAATGTGATTTTTACAAAATGGCCTCAAGTTTGCTAACAGGACTGCTATAACTGAGACACAGATGGGAACAATCCATGAAAACAGAATTAATTTCACACAGGTGAATTTAGTTAATTTGGAATGATAGTCTAAAGGTTTGCATATGGCTACATATCTATCATAAGACATCACTGTTAATATTGTGAACTCACACAGTAAAGAGCTGTAAATAACAAAGGATTGCAGAGCACACATGTGAGAGGAGATCACATATGAATCCAATATTAAATCAGACATAATTTTAGGGTAGAATCCCGAGGCTCCATAAACCCCATTTAAACACAGATGAGACAAGAACATGTACATTGGTTCATGTAGAGATTTCTCCTTTATAATTACTATGACAAGACAAATATTAATTGACAAGATAAGCAGATAGAGGGAAAGAAAACAAGTGAAGTATAAGTGCCTATATGATTTGGAGTCTCTGGGCACCATGAGAGTCAGTATCACAGCATAAGACATGTTATCCATCAAGTTATGGGTGGTCTCAAATCACAGTCACAGTCACAGTCAATGAATAACATAGTTCAAAAGAAGGCAAATAAACAGACCCATCCAGATATGAAGAGCTGGGTGTTCAGAACTGGAACAGACAAGTGTTGTTGGCTTTATATAAAGTGATTTGTCATTTGGGAAATCTGTAAAATAAGTTCTGAAAAGTCTGGAGATTAATTATTCACTCCTCAGCAAAACATTGCAATCAATCTGAATTACTGAAATGAACAAATAAATGATTCAATGATTTTATTCTCTCTTATTCTCTAAGTCTCTCTTTTTGCTAAAAAGGTAAGCTGCAATAATAAGTAAGTGGTGTACGTAATAATATTTAGCATTCATGTCAGTACATTTTTCTAATTCTCTATGAATTTTCTAGCTTCAAAAACAACATGAAAGCACAATGTAACAAATTCAGGGAGGACTATGCTAAAATTCTAGTAATAGTAGGCCTACTATAGTATTATACTACAGTAAAAAACGTTGGATTATTTGTTTAACCCAACCGTTGGGTTACACATATTGGGTCAATATGTTAGGTAAAAAAAATAAATAAAAAATTGGGTCATTTTAAACCATCGTGGGTAATTTTCTAGTAATAACCCGGCTTTTGGGTTATACGGTTTCCGCAGAGATGGTTCAAGTTTTAACGGTCCATTGACAGTCAACACAAAGAAGCAGCTGCAGCCTGATTATGAAAGGTAACTTAAGTCATATCGTTTTTTAATGTATGTATAATATATTGTGTACTGAAACGTGAAATATAATCTAAAACTGAATATATATATACAGTATAAGGATGTATACATACAGTATACATAAGGATGTGTCCTTTAGTCGGCAGCAGTGGCTCAGTGGTTCGTCTACAAACCGGAAGGTTGGTGGTTCAATCCCAGGTGCCAGCTGACCAAGTGTCGAAGTGTCCATGAGCAAAACACCTAACCCCAGCTGCTCCCAACGAGCTGGATGGGGCCTTGCATGACTGACACCGCCGTCGGTGAATGGGTGAATGGGTGAATGTGAGGCTATATGTAAAGCGCTTAGGTGGCCATAGGTCTGTGAAAGCGCTATATAAATGCAGTCCATTTACCATTTACCATAGTCAGTTTTAATGCTATCCAGGAGTGAATCGATTGGAAATTAATCCAAGCTATCTTAGCTTGCTAGCAGTAATAAAGTAATTGTATACAACATTTATATAAATATTATATAAAACATTATAGTTTAACATTTAGAGGTGTACGTATACTACGGTGATAAACTCAGTAGGCCGAAATGGAAGCCCAAAGCCCTAAAATTATGAAGCCCTATAATTTTTTTCTTTGTTTTCTAGTGATGACGACTTAATTTTCTCGAGATAACAAAAGTTGTTTTCTCGTGATCACAAGATGGGTGACATTTGCTTGTTAATTCTTCAAAATTAAATTCGAAACTCATGTGCCATTTTATTTTAAAGAAATTGTTAGTTATATGTTCAAATAATTGATATTTGTGACAAAATAAAAATAAAAATAAAAATATATATATATATATAACTTGGGCAAAAGGACAGTAAAACTAGCTGTCCAAAATTAGCACACCATGTATGAATTAAGCTTAATCAAATAGCAGGGACTTTGTGGTGAACAAGTTCAATATAAAACAACTCAACTTTGTCAAGTTTGACAAACAATCCAGTGTTAAATTCACTAAACAGCCCACATTGTCCTTAACAAGAAGCAGCCTGCTCGCAGTATGATGGAGTTTGATTTAAAAATGTAAAGTTGTTTGTCTGTATGGCAAAATTAAAATCTAATTGCAAAACATTTTTTTAATTTTTTTTTTTATACCAAACTGTAAATAAAATGAGATTTGAAGGGACCTTGTAGTTAGCAAGTTTGAAGAAAGAGAAAAAGAAACAACTTTGTCCAGTTTAGCCAAGTGTCTAGACTCAAATCCGCGGGGCCGACGGCCAAGCTATTACTTAAAATAATGGGGGGAAAAACGCCAAAAAATCAAGACTGCTCATAGTAGAATACAGTCCGTCCAATTTACTTTGCGTCCAAGCTCTGGATGAAGTTGTTGGCTTCCGCAACCGAAGCCAGCCATTTCTTCTCACTGTTTGGAAGAGTAATTCGCAGTCTAGCAGGGAACAGAAGCGCAGGCTTGAGTCCGCGTTTGTACAATGACGACATCACATCCTTATACTCGGAGCGAAGTTTCAAAACCTCAGGGCAATAATCCTCGAAGATACGGATTTTGTGTCCTTCATACATCAACTCACCCTTTTTGCGAGATTCACGGATGACCAAGTCCTTCACTTGAAAGCGATGAAATCGCAAGATGACGGGTCTCGGCCTCTGCCCAGGTGCCGGTTTAGGTGCGAGGCTGCGATGAGCTCTATCTAGCTCGGGCGGCGAGTTTAACACCTGAGATCCAAGTACATCGACCGGAAGCTGGGAAAAAAATGTACTTGGACGCGGCCCCTCGATTGACTCAGGTAAGCCCAGGATTCGAATGTTTTGGCGCCGGCTACGGCTCTCGAGATCTGACACTTTAGCCTTAAGCCATTCGTTATCCTTCTGGAGCCCCGAACACGTAGCTTCGAGTCGTTCAAGCTGTTGACTGATCTCCGTAGTGCCGGACTCAAGATTCTCGATACGAAGATCATGATCTGCCACTGTGGACTGAATGCTGTCCAACTTCGTTGCCAAACTTTCGAAAGATGCTTTGAAGTCCGCGACGATAGATGCTCTGAGGTCATCGTGCAAAGCACTGATCTCGGCTAGCGTAACGCTAACACCCGGCGAAGAGGCGCCTTCTTTATCTTTATCGACTTGTTTTCCCCTTCCTTTGGACATTTCAAGATCGAATGAAATCACAAAACGGTTATAAAACAAATGCTGTCAGATGTCAACGAAAATGCTGAGGTTTTAGAGATAAACTTAAAAGTTTAGGGAGCAAGCCGCGTACACGTCTACTCCTCGTGCGCCATAACCGGAAACCCCAGAGTCCAGTTTTGAGTTGATCATATAGGGCACACCAACTGTGATCTTAGATTTCCGGCTAATATTTGGCACTAATTCAAGTTTACTTGGTTTTGTAAAGACTGAAAAGGGAATGTCCATTTAGGACAGCAAAATGTAGCTTGACAAACCTAAATAAGGTGAGTCTTACCTCAGTTTAATGTAATGTTACTTAAGCTAAGTGTACGTGGGAAACCATGGCATGACCATCGATTTCTTACAGGCTGAGTTGTTGTTGCCCGTAACACGCTAGCATTCTGCTAATGAACGCTGATTGGTCAGTGGAGGACTGATTACGACCAGAGATACCGCTTGATGGCATCGTCGCCTCCGAAGCGGGACCAGAAACAAACAAAACAAAAACTCTTCTAGCACGTGTATTTACCTGTGTCAGCTGTGTTGTCGATGCCTCGAGAGAAAAGAAAGTGCAGAGCGCGAAAGCACCAAAGTGACTGAAGGATTGCCGTGAAGCAGTATCTCTGGTCGTACGATGTGTATGACGTCATTGACATTTTGAAAGACTTTTTAAAGCAAATAAGTGACTCTAAAAAAATCTAACACCAAGCAATGTGTAATTTCTTTGCATCCCCTTTCGAAAACAACATTCAGATTACTAGACAAAATTATATCCTGAGAAAATATCCTGGATTTTGAGGGGTATAGCGCCATAGATTCTGCCCTCACCTGCGAGCTCCCCTGCATGGACAGAGGCGTGTTCCCAGAGGCGGGATTTGATCAATAACGATAATTAGATGATATTTTGCTGAGTGCTTTTATTGTGTTGGTACCTTTGCAGTTTTAGGACAGCTGACTCCTAAAATTTTGGATATTCTTCATATTCTATATGGTGGTCAGTTTGCAGCAGTGACAGAAATCATCTTTTCCAATAAGATTAAATTGATTTGTACCTTTTATGGGCATTCTTTCCTTTAAAAATATATATTTGTTTAACCTAATTAAGTGCATGCTTTATATTTTTTTGGGTCAAATTCTTACATTAAATCAAATTCCAAATTGGAATAATAAGACACAAATAGGGCTGTTAACAATCAAATGAAATCAGTATCAACAAAATTGATCTTTGTAATGTAGAGGAAACACAGAAGCTGCATCTGAAGAGGCATTTAAATGCATTTGCAGCTCAGAGGGACATGAATGCATTTAACATGCAGTTACAAATGCATAAATAATATTTTGATGTTTTAAACATAAAACGTTGAATATTGACATTAAGAATTATTTTATAAAATGAAAAGATACTTTAATTGTGAAATTGAAACAGCCAGTAGGTGGCAGCAACTCACTGTTAATAGCTGCGTCAAAGCCCGTCTACGGAAAGTCTGTTCACTCCAACGCCCTATTAAGTCCTATTGGTTGTAGTTCCAATCAGAGTTCCACTGGGGGCGCTCGCCATGAGTGCAAAATGAATGGGAGTCAATAGACCCTTTTACAGCCCACGTGACCAAATAGTTGCGTGTGCATTTTGGCAACGGAAGTGGTGTTTTTCCCCACTGGCTCTAACGTGTTAGCAACTCCGAAAGTTTATCAAAACGGTTTCCCAGCATCAAAATGTCTGGTTGTTGCGTTTACGGTTGCACTAATCGATATTCCACCAAGCTTCTGGCCCGATAGTGGAAACGCAGTGTGTTTTGGGCTCGGTGCTACAGTCCCGGGGCTTCTAGCCCGGCACGGCCTGTTTAAAGCCCTGGCTCGCACTGGCCCGTCAGTGGAAACGCGGCTAATGAATGAGTCTTTGGGCCCTATTTTAACGATCTAATCGTTTGGTCTAAAGCACAAGGCGCAAGTGCAGTTTTGCTAGTTTAACGAAGGGAAAAATGGTCAGCACTCCCGGCGCATGGTCTAAAAGGTTGTCTCTATTCTATTCTCTTAATGAGTAATGGGTGTGTTTTGGGCATAATGTGCAATAAACCAATCAGAGTCCCATCTCCCATTCCCTTTAAATGCCAGTTGCGTTCGCGCCCTGGCGGATTCGCTACATGATAGAATTTGATAGTGGAAAGACCGAATGATCTCCAGAGCAATAAAATTGTAAGTCCCACCCCAGCTCGTGAACAGAACCAATCAGAGTTGAGGCGGCAGCAGCTGCCTGAAGTTAACCTGAAGTAAACGATGAATTTAGTGGAAGAGCAGGAGACTGACTGACTGAAAAATGTTGGGGAAAAGAAAACATAAATCATGGTACCAGAAACGCCACAAAAAGAAGGAGAGGGAGGCCAGGAGAGTTGTTGTATCCCAGTCGATCAAGACGTTCTTAAAGGCAGGTTGTATTGTTATTTCGCTGGGAATAAGAAAACTACCTTCTACAGCCTGACGGGTAGGCCTACTGTCACTTCGCACCACCGCAATCGACCGAATAACGTGGTCAAAATTACTGTCTTTTTACACTATTGTTTTAAATAGAGTTTAAAAATGTACACAAGTCACGACCCACTGCATTATGCACCTGACCTGCCGGCTGATGATGTATTTATTACATCAAGAAAATACGAATACAACACACTGCACTTGGATGAATACATTTATTAGCTTTAGGCTATTTAATATTACCAGTTCCATATTATCTTTATCAAAAAATGAGACAATAAATGATTTTATTTTTCATTTGTCAATTTCTAAATGTTTACTTTTTGATTTATGAATTATAATAGACTGATGACTGCGTTTTGTCGGGCCAAAAGGGGGCGTGCTAGTGCGTGCCACGGGGCATTATTTTGCTGTTACTTTTTATAAAATTGGTTTTATTATTATTATTTAACAATTTCTTGCTTTTTGTTGTTTTTTATTAGTTGTAATTTTGCTATAAACATTTAACTTTTAAAATAAGGTTTTACAACAACATCACCATCTTATGTGGGCCTCCATGCTCATCTATTGTACAGTATATGATATTGGTGGAGGGTGGTGGGGGCCCACAACAATATTTTACAGGGGGTCCCAAATCCTCTAGCTATGGCCCTGTGTACGCACGTTGTGGACCCGGCTATAGGCGCACATTACTAACGTGCTCTTTAAATAACAAAAAATATATTTTTTGCGCACAGATGGGCGCAAATACATTTGCTATTTAAACAACGTGCAGGACGTGAAAATGATTACTGTGTCAGGCTGAAACTAGCAAAAAGAAATGGCACTCTTTGTGAGATATTGTTTAACTATATTAAATTATATAAATATAAAAGACATACAGAGGTATTTTTTCCCATTATCTTGAATATTGAGGGCATTATAAATGCATTATAATAAACTAAATCACGCAGTGAAAGCATGCACTAGTGCAAGCTCACTAGTCTAACCTACTAGACTACATGATGTAGATGGGTGCGCTCTCTAGATGTGTTTTTGTAAAGTGAGGGACATACACAATTGTGTCAGATTGCACATCGTTAAAACAACAATCACGATAATATCACAGACAATATATATCATGTATATCACGCACACCCCTACATCATGTATTTACTTCCTGAACTTTCTGCCTGCCTTTTGATGGCCAAGGATGCCATCTCTGTACTCTAAGCTCTGTTATGGCCACGGAGGCCATCCATGAACTCACTGTGCTCCATGCCATGGAGGTCATGTTTTTTTCTCTGCCAGGGCCTTCCAATCCACCAACTCCACCTTGGTGCTCTCCAGCTCCACTAAGGAGGTGGTCATCACACACCTGCTCCACCATGGTGGTCTACTGCTCCATCTACTCTGCCTTGGTGGTCTCTAGCTCCGCCATCGCCTCCTGATCCACCATGGCCTCGTCCAGTGCTTCACGGCCCACACTCCAGACCCGCCACTGCTCCACAGACCAGGCACGCCATTGCTCCAAGGTCCATGGTCTCGCCCACTGCTACACGGCCTAGGCTCGCCACTGCTCCACAGTCCAGGTTGAAAGATTATGTGTATTTTCAGTTAACTTAAGTCAGATGCATTTACATTGTTACTGTGCCTCAAGATGCAATCAACTGAAAACAGTGTCTGTAAAGGTGTGAACCAAATGGCCCATACAGACATATGGCCCATAGAAAATGATGGGTGTGAAACAACATTGCTCAGGGTAGATTGCAGCATAGATCGATCTCCTGTGGGAGGTCCTAACAGTTTTGCTTTGTTTGTAGCCCTTTTGTCTTCATGTATAAAGTTCAGTCACACAGACAGAACTTTGGGTTAAGATTGTTAAAGGGCGACATGATTTCATCGCTGCTGAAGGACTGCTACACTACAAACCTTCAATAAATTCTTCTCCCCTCAAGAACTCTGGTCAAGCTTACTTATTTTATGTATTGGAGAAATCTCATACATTGGCGAGCCACCCAAACCACTGCTCGGTCAAATACAGCAAAATCTAACAAGGTCCACCGCCTTGCTTGATCCAGGGCCACTTCTATGTCATGGGCCTGGCCCTCCATCCCATCCCCTGGACCGCCTCTGATCCTCCACCCTCCTGGACTTTTTGTTCTTTTGGTTTTGGGGTGGGTGTGACATTACAGCCGCCCTTTGAGGGGAGGGATATGTCACGTTGGTTTTGGGTTTCATCTCGCTCTCATCACACCTCTCTCTTGGGTGAACTTGACCTTTAACCCGAAAATTGGGTGTCATTCTGTTCAGTCATTTTTTTTTTCTCTCATTCAATATCTTGTTTCAGTCCAAAAAAATATTATTATGTAGCTTGGTTAAAACCAGACCCTTTCATTGAAACTGAGTGAAGGGTCTGGCGAAGCTATGTAGACAAATCATTTCCAAAGGGGCGTCACCAACCGACGTAGCTCAAATTCCTCTGGGCGCAATTGGATAGTCATAAAACCAATCAGATCGATGTATGCTTCGAGTGTTGTTCTTTGCTCCGGTTTTAACGAAAACGGTAAGTTTAAATCGCTCAAAACAGACGCGATAACTGATTCGTTTATATACTGTCTATGATTCGAACGAGTGATGTTCCATGGCGGCATCCATCTTTGAAATGAAATCTCCTTCAGCGTCGCTGCGCTGTCGTCATCATGTAAATCCCTCCCCAAACGTTTCTGATTGGTGCCACGATTTCGGCGGCACAGAAATGAGTTTGAATGGGCTCTTCTCCAGACTATCCTGGAGAGAGAATTAAAATTCGCCGGAAGTAGTCTGGGTTTTCCCAGGCTAATTATT
This sequence comes from Leuciscus waleckii, assembly GCA_900092035.1. Lineage (NCBI taxonomy): Eukaryota > Metazoa > Chordata > Actinopteri > Cypriniformes > Leuciscidae > Leuciscus > Leuciscus waleckii. The sequence continues at coordinate 27,075 of FLSR01000304.1, read as the reverse complement.
ATGGCAAAATTGGTCGTGAATTTTTGTTTGTGAATTGGTCGTGAATTTACACTATTGTTTGAATAGTGCAATGTGGTTCAGCTGAATGAAATAAAGATAAATAAATATAATTTTCTTTGCAATGTATTGCCAGAGACAGTACTGACTTGTGAAAAGTAATAGCAATATCTATTTGATTTACCTGTTTATAGAATACCAAATTGTATAGAGGAAACCTTGCACAAATATAGAATAATGATGTAAAGATATAAAATTGCATCTACAGAAAACTCTTAAGAGACCATTATGATCAAGGGTAGGCCTACTTGTTAAGAAAATCTCTTTTTAGTCATATTTTTGGTCTTGAATCAAAAGACATATAAATATATCATATACATATTTCACACTTCATTAGTAATATGCTAAACAAAATATTCATTTGGTCACAATTCATTTATAAAAAAAACAAAGTGTCATGACAACTGTTTAAGCATTCAGAAAAGTACAGAATTATCTAATTATGTTTTACATCTTCTTGGTGCACGTGAAACATTTACTCTTGATACAACACATGAAGTAAAAACTCTTTGCGCCTGCTCTTATATTTAACCCATAGATTAGTGGGTTAAAAACAGGTGGCACTATAATTAATTCTAAAGCCAAAAAATAACGCAGACTCTCTGGAATATCATTTGAACCATATCTGCTATACATTATATCAAATAACACAGCAAAAGTGAAATTTATCAGTAATAAGATGTGTGGCAGACACGTTTGCCAGAATTTCCTTCTGTTTTCTAAAGATGTTTTACATGCAGAGATCAGTTTAACATAGGACACTATTATGATAACTACAAAGCTAACAAATATGACAGCAACAATATATCCATAGACATTATTTACAAAAGATGATGCACAAGAAAGTTTTACAACTGACCAGTTGTCACAATATAATTTATCTACATGATAAGCACAAAATGGCTTCAAATTTGCTAACAGAGTGGCAGTGAACACAGAAATAGTGGGTACTATCCATGAAAACAGAATTAATTTCACACAGGTGAATTTAGTTAATTTGGAATGATAGTCTAAAGGTTTGCATATGGCTACATATCTATCGTAAGACATCACTGTTAATATTGTAAACTCACACAGTAAAGAGCTGTAAATAACAAAGATCTGCAGGGCACACATGTGAGAGGAGATCACATATGAATCCAATATTAAATCAGACAGAAATTTAGGGTAGAATCCTGAGGCTCCATAAACCCCATTTACACACAGATGAGACAAGAAAATGTACATCGGTTCATGAAGTGCTTTATCCATGATAATGACCATAACAAGACGAATATTAATTAACAATATAAGCACATATAAGGCAAGAAAGCAAATAAAATACACATGTCTATATGATTTTGATTCTTTGGGCACCATGAGGGTCAGTATCACAGGATAAGACATGTTATCAATCATGGTATGAATGATCCCTTAAATCACATGAAGCAAAATGGAAATGCAATACAACTTATGAAGTTAAGATAAACTTTTAAAACAGTTTACATCTCATTAGTCTTCTGCATCCACTGTTGGCTGAAGGAAAGACAGAGGTCTCCACTAATAAACAGAATGTTGGGAGGATTGGTTGTTTTTTATTAGTATTTTATCATTTGGGAATTCTGTAAGAGATGTACTGAAATCTCTTGGGTTTAATTGTTAGCTCATGGGGGGGGAAAAAACTGCATAAAACACTTTTGATTTGTTATAAGTGAAAGCACAAATAAGCCTTCACCTTTTTCATTAATAAAAAAATAAAATTGTTGTATGTAACATAATGTAGCATGACACATCTTTATGGTAATGTGGTACTAAATAGATTAACAAAATACGTACATATTCAAAGTATTTAAGTTATTTTCAGCTACAGGTATTAGGGTTTTTGTGTACATTCTTTGCAGCAGTTTGCATTGTTGTGTGTAGCTATGGATCCTAGAACAAAGTAGAAAATATACTTCAGTTGTCCATTTGCTGATATGCCGTGTGCCCACTTGGAACCTGATTTCCAAGTGCAATGTGTTCTGGGATCAACAACTTTGTTCCAGGATCAACAACTTTGTTGATCCTGGAACAACATTCCAATCAACCAATCAGATTTGAGGGACAAGTTTACAGTTTATGTCAAGTTTAGGCTTACAACCAGAATTAGGTGCTTCTACATCAGTGTTATTCACCTATCATTTCACTCTGATTTTAGGGATGACTTATGGGTAGTCAAGGTTTAGGGGTAGGGATATGGTTAGGATAAAATGTTCAGGCAGGAAGGTTGTTCCATGCAGGCTCAACACAATGGGCCCTATCATACAGCCAGCGCAATGCAGCGCCAGGTGCGACGCAAGTGTTTTTCGCTAAGCTGCGTCTCAATTCGCCTACTTATACTACGCCCAATAAGTATGTACTCTTTTTGTGAAGAAAAAGTAGATACTTTTGAGTGTGTAGAAAAAGAGTACACAATGGGAGTTGGAAGATTGAAAATGTAAACGACCTTTTTTAGCTCAATCAGTTTTACTTTGTTTAATGAAGAAAGATAGGGTTTCGTTATCTACGATCTGTAAATCTGAAATTGTAGGGTGGTTTTCGGTCGAAGTTAGATGTGATTGTTAATCCGGAGCAGCTAAGAAAACTGAAGAAAGCTATATGAACATTGCTTCTAGTGTGCGGGCGGTGTTGGTGGAATGGTATGCGAGACTGAGAGTTGAAATACATTTGGTGAGTATGTCGATTGTAATAGGTTGTCTGGTATCTGGGCGGGTGGGATGAGTTATTTGAATTCCTTTAATGAGAAGGGAAGTTTGAGAGTTATTTATGGCGGGGGCAAGCTTACCGTAGGCTAATTTATGGAAAAATGTAATGCCTTTATATGGATAAAATTGCTTTTTATGGATCCGGCTGGGAGACCTTTTACTCTGTTAAGGTGAGATGTGAAGGACGTAACGGATAAAAGAGAGAAATCGGGAAACGGCAGGTTGTGAGAGAGGTTAAATGTTTTAAAAGATTTCCATGCTGTGTAATATGTTTGGAGGGTTCTAGGTGAAACTGCTTGGAGGATGGAATTGATAGAAGTTCCTCGAGTTTTTTCACGTAGTGTAATAGCGTAGCGCTTCTGTGTTGTACGTCACATGCATGACACACATGACCAGCGTCGGCCAATAGTGAGCCTACGTGGTGACGTGCATTGTGCAACACAGACGTGCTGCGCTAAAACACTACGTGAAAAAAACTCGCGGCCCAGAGAGAAGGAAATAAATAGTGGAATAAAGTCGTTATTTTTGTTGTTGTTTTTTTGCGCACAAAAAGTATTCTCGTCGCTTTATAAACTTAAGATTGAGCCCCTGTAGTCACTTGGACTATATTAACGATGTCTTTAATACATTTTCTGGGCCAGCAAGTTATAGTGTCTTATAAGCCTATGGAGGAGTGAGACAGCTCTCAGATTTAATCAAATATATCTTAATTTGTGTTCCGAAGATGAACTAATGTCTTACGGGGTTGGAACAACATGAGGGTGAGTAATTACTGACAGAATTTTCATTTTTGGGTGAACTAACCCTTTAAGGATCACTGTAAGTTTTGTGCTTCGGAAAAAAATAACCTTTTGTGAACATTCTCAAAATAACCATTTTTGTTTTAGTGTGAAGAACATTTAAAAAATCTAAAGAACGTTTTTTCACTATAAAGAACCTTTTGTGGAATGGAAAGCTTTTATTTTAAGAGTGTAGTGTATTATTCAGCTGTTTAAGAGGCAATTTCACTTTTGTCTCTTTATCATTCTAAAGCAAGTTCCAAATTTGTCTATATATTCATGGAAAAATCACCTACTGGTCTTTTACTTTTTTTAACACGTTTTTGCTCCTAAAACCTAAAGTAAAATGAAATCTCATTTAAATCCAGTTCCTCAGTTCTCAAGTTAAAACAAGTGTAAAAAAGCATCTCCAGACCTTGTGTTTTTGCATCTTGCATTTTTAAATGTTTTATTAACAAAGTGTGTAAGGAACACGTTCAAATGAGGCCTATACGTAGCCGACTCACCTATGTTCCTCAACAGTTTTCAGCATCCCTCCACCAACCCGACTTCTCACTTTTTGCTTGTTCCTATCACAGCCAGGGATACGGGGGAGTACTCTGGGTTCGGGCCAAAGTACTGTCCAGCACATCAAATACTCTTTTACTCTATCTGATTATTATTACTCGTGAATTGCAAAAAAACATGTTCTGTGTGATTGGCCCAAACTAGTCTCCCCATTTACTCGTCTAACACTTTATTTCAATATTTACTCTCCCTATCCAGCCCTGTTCAAATCATGATGGGAAGTGTGAATCCTGTTTTCTATATTTCATCGAGTTACTTTATTGAAACATGCTCTTTCAACATGAAAACAGAGGTAAGCCAAATAGTAACCGTTTCAAGTCCGTTTAGCATGAATCTTTAACCATCTTTTTGCCAGACATTTGATATGCATAGTATTCAAAATTCAGAGTGGGCCAATGGAGCGGGCTGCCTGCTTGGTGGCACGAAGAGCAAATCTGTGGTCATTTGGAGTTCGGAGACCACCTCGGGGGATAACCCTCACCCTGGTCTAGGTCTTTGAGCAGGTCTGATTGGTAGACCTGCATGACTCTTTAGTGGCAGAGCCCCACCAGACTGACCGGCCGCTGCATACTCTTTGCCCACAAGCCTATAGATGTTGTATAACGTGAGCCTTCAGTGATGAGGATGTCCCCGGGGAGAGATAGTTTGCTAAATTCCCTTCTACCCGAGTTATCCTCCTATAATACTGCTCACACAGCCTCTCCACTGTCGAATAACTCAAAGTCGAAAGAACCATGCAAGCAGAGTATGATATCGCTCATCTAAGTGACCATCTGCGATCTCATGTTTCGGGAAGGACCAGTTCAGACTTAGTTGGGCCTTGGCACGATTTATAAGTTCTAGTAACTCATCGTATGCAGGGCTTTGATGAGTGGTACAGGAGATCTTTTTGATATATTTTATCAGAACCAGAGGCGAGTGATTGTGAAGAAAGCCAGTTGGGAATGGAGCTTTCTAACTGAGCACTTGATGCAGTGCACGCATCCAACCACCTCGAGGACTGAACGTGTATGCACCACTCCCAGACAGATAACACACAGCTCATGTCCATTGCTATTTTGAAATGCAGGTATTTTTCTTTTCTTTCACAAAGCACACACACAAGCGGTTTCCTGAGGACATCTGTGCAGATGCCCTTTTTATATGCTCAGGTGCACAGTCATCGCACTGCGTTGGCAAATGATTGGCGTGACTACACATGTGCCTCAGACATAGGGTTCCACAAGGGCGTGCCCCATAGGGTCAGCAACTGACGCAACGTTGAGTTCCCTTAAAAAAGAACGTACTCGGTTACTAACGTAACCTCAGTTCTCTCTAGAAGAGGGAACGAGTACTGCGTAAGTATCTTACGCTAGGGGAAAATCCCTTTTCCTCGAGATATTGAAGCCAAAAAATTATCCTTAATTTTGTATTATTGTAAAACGCGTTGCGGCAGCATACAAACATAGGCAAGACGGCTCGTGTGCCTATTGGCTGTTCTGCGGCAACTGCAGCAGCCTATCGAGCGAGGCCTAGCGTGACGTCAGACCCAATGAGGGTGCTTCGCGTTATTTGGCGATCAAACTTTAGATCGCTATCAAAGATGAAGCGTAGATTTTTAACCCACGGTTTTCGGTACACAGACATTTCCCCTAAATCCAAATTTATAGATTCTGAACGCTCAGATGGACTAAAAACAATAATTTCTGTTTTATCTTCATTAAAAATAAAAAAATTAGAAGAAAGCCATGCCTTAATCTCCTCTAAACATGCTTTAAATGACTCTAATTCAGCATGGTTTCGTTTAACAGGCAAATAAACCTGTGTGTCATCTGCATAGCAATGAAAGGATAGTCCATATTTCGTAAAAATGGTCCCTAGAGGAAGCAAATACAAAGAGAATAATAGTGGCGCCAAAATAGAGCCCTGCGGAACTCCACAGAACAAATGTGCTTTACTCGAATAGTGGTCGCCCATCTTAACTGAAAAATTCCTATTCGTTAAAAATGATTTTAGCCATTTTAGTACCGTACCTCTTATACCAACACTATTTTCCAGACGATCAATAAGAACAGTGTGATCAATAGTGTCAAAGGCTGCTGTTAAGTCAAGAAGCACAAGGACTGCAAAATCGCCAGAATCACAGGTACTTAAAATATCATTATAGACTCTAATCAGTGCAGTGTCTGTAGAATGACATTTCTAAATCCAGTTGAAATTTTTCCAACAATGAATTCTCAACTAAAAAACGCTGTAACTGTGAGAAAACAATTTTCTCAAAAAAAATTGAGATAAAGGGCAGGTTAGAAATAGGCCTAAAGTTTCTCAATACGGTTGAGTCTAAGTTCAGTTTTTTTAACATTGGATGAACTACTGCGTGCTTCAAACAATCAGGCATGATCCCGGATTCTAGGCTGTGATTTATTATAACCAGGAGATATGGAGCCACGTCTGTAATGATTTGTTTAAATAAAAACGGAGGAATAATTTCCAGTGGAGAGCCAGAGGGCTTGAGCTGCTTTGCTATTTCTAGCAATTCAGACTCAGTAATTGTGGTAAACTCACTAAGAAGCACATTGACATTCGAACACTTATTAGAAAAATTTTAAATAGTTGTACACAGCGTATTCCCTATAGTCTGTCTGAGGTTCATCATTTTATTTTCAAAGAATAATAAAAACTCATCGCATGAAGGAGTCAAAACCCCAGAAAGACCGGCTGATGGATTTAACGTAGCATTAATTATATTAAAAAGAGACTTGGGTCTAGAGTAGTTCTTATTGATAATATTGGACAAATGTCGATTTTTCGCTTTTTTTTTTTCTTCTGATATCTGCGAAGAGAATCATTTAAAATCTCAAAAGAAACCTGAAGCCTGTCCTTTTTCCATTTTCGTTCCGCTCTTCTGCAACATCGTCTAAGGCAACGAATGGAATCATCAATCCATGGCTCAGAATAAGGGTTAAAACATAAAACACACAACCAACAAACAGAGCGATAGACGGAGTGCCACACACATTGGCGCCATCTTCCAAAATCCAAGTCCAAGTAGTTCAATACTCGCATGCCCTGTAGCCTGAGGGGTGCGAGCGCTGCGTCCATGCACATCGTAAATGTACGGGGTGCTAGGGACAAGCCGAACGGTAGGACTGTGTACTGATATGCCTGGCCCTCGAAGGCGAATCTCGCCTGTGACGTGACGCTATCTGTATTTGAAAATAGCGTCTTTCAGACTATTGACACAAACCAATCTCCTTTGGCAAATTTGCGAGAGGATTTTCTTGGTCGTGAGCATTCTGAACCGTCGTT
>FLSR01000304.1:0-19226 GCA_900092035.1 Leuciscus waleckii | reverse complement strand
AGTGGGCGCGAAGCACCCTCATTGGGTCTGACGTCACGCTAGGCCTCGCTCGATAGGCTGCTGCAGTTGCCGCAGAACAGCCAATAGGCACACGAGCCGTCTTGCCTATGTCTTTATGCTGCCGCAACGCGTTTTACAATAATACAAAATTAAGGATAATTTTTTGGCTTCAATATCTCGCGGAAAAGGGATTTTCCCCTAGCGTAAGATACTTACGCAGTACGAGAGACCTCTCGTAAGAGAACTGTAGCTTACTTGAAATTGTACCATGTAAACAGTGTAACATGTTGTCACTAAACCTAAAATTCTGTGTAGTTACTAAAATGTTTTGACAATCACAATACACTTATTGTGATGCAGAAGAAAGAAAGCCATTCAGGTTTGGAAAAACAAGAGGGTGAGTAAATGATGACAGAATTTTCATTTTGGGTGATATCCCTTTAATGCGCCACATACTTACATTTAGGATAAGTAGCCTACCCAATGAATCAGAATTTGACTTATTAAAAAAATATATTAATCAAAACTAATAAAGGTTCATGTGTTTTCCTGGACTGGTATCTCTAATCGAATAAAACTGTTTGTTCCTCTAAAAGTTTCAATATTCTTTTGCATTGCTTGTAGAATTATTTTCCTGTTACAATTTATTTGAAGTTGTGGTTCTCTCTGTTCAGTCTGGCATCAGTGTGATGTTCCGCATCAAAGTAATTCGGGCAAAGTTTCAGTTAGCCTATATGACTATAGTATTGATTCATTGTTCTTTTAGAATTTTTAGAAAAAGCTAAATGGATAAGGGCTTTACTTGGCTTTTACAGCAGGACGCAACAATAAGTATTATATTCTTCTGATTTATAATTGCCCCACCCAAAAAAAAAAAAAAAGAAAGAAAGAAAAAAGATTAGAATGTTACTGTCTAACATTAAGTGTATTTCTATAGATGAAGTCTAAGTTTTATGTAGTTTGTTGTTAGACCGATGCCACAATGTTCTTAGTTACTGTTCATAATTATGGTCATTATTGTGTGTCCCTTTGTGGTCTTATCAACCAATCTAACACACTAACCTTTCCGTCAAAACATTAATTGGCTTGGCAACAATCTTAAAACGACATTTTAAGTTCTTGACCGCTTTCCGCGTTCTTTGCAAATTGGTTCACAGTTGGAAGCATTTAAAAAAAAATTGTATTTATTTTTTTGCACAAATTTTGCTTGCAAATTGTATAATATCCAAGGAAAAGCACAGGTGGGAGGACCTTACGCAATAGTGTCCCTGAGCAAAACAAAACCTACACACTGCTCTACACCCTTCCTGAAAACATCATTCGGTCTGAGTGCGGAATTCCAGAGCCTAGGGCAGAACAAAGAGAATCGGTCAAACCTAGTAAGAGAAAACTGCTCAATTAGGTGAGTTGTTATCCTTGAAGGTGAAGTATATCATTTATATCTTAAAAACTGAGTTTAATCTCTAATTCTATTGTAAGTCTCTTAAAAGCTATCAAGATGTGTCTTTCAAAGGGACAAGATTTCTCTCCCAAACAGGTCTAACAAGCCTAGAGTATCTTATCTCTTATAGGTCTTTGGAAACAAAACATATTATAGCATAGTGTTGTGTCATCTCACCAGTAAACAATGCCAGATGTGACACTTTTATCTGTTTTTCTTTATATTTTATCCTAAAGCTGTAAAAATGCCACCACCTCGTGTGAACAGAATACCCGGGGATGAACAGCCCACAAGAGACAAAACGGGCACTCTTGACGTCCCTTTGAAATTCTTGGATCAGGATTACCAGGAGTTGAAGAGGAGCTGCTTCACCAATAACATTAGATATGTTGATGAGAAGTTCCCTTTAGACAGCAGCTCCATTGACCCAAAGAAGAAACTTGGATTGGATATGAAACAAATCAAATGGTTGAGGCCATCAGTAAGTTACCGGTATTGACTTTCCATCTTCAGACCTTCAGAAACTTGCAAGAAGAGTATATAGACATTATTGTTTGAACGGATCGAAAAGAACTTGAATATATACCATCATCAATTGTTGCTAAATGTCTCTTAGGGCTTGTAAGAACAGGTTTATCTGTAGCATTTCCCAACATATTTTTATTTACAATTGTGGCAAGACATCTTAAAGGCACAATATGTACTATTTTTGGATTAAAATGCCCAAAACCACCAAACGATGTTATATATATATTGTTGACGTGTACTTGCAAGATCCCAAATGTTTCCAACAATGTTTAAATCCAGAGAAATCAGGTATTTTAACCAGTGGACGGACCGTGTCATTATGTCGTCTGTCAATGACATATCCATGTTACCGGCAGAAGACGCTTTAATATATTGTTTATAATATGTATATTATGTTATGTGTTTAAAAATTATTATGCTTTAATATATTATGCGTTTTATTAGATAGGTGAGCAACTGTTTGGATACTTTTATTGACAGAAAACGAATCATTGTTATATAGTTCAACACGGTTAGTCTTATTGCTTGAATCTCTTGTTTTCTTGATTTACCGCGAGTAACATGTTTGTACCATGCCTCAGAGACAATGTAATTCAGTCAAGTGGCTAGCATGGCATAATCAGAAAGAGCTTGTAGTAACAGTACAGCATTTTCTCCACCATACAAAATATTTTAAAATTAAGTGCATGCCATTTAGCAACACAAGTCACCCAGCTTTTAATAATATGATATTCTAATATCGAAGTTACTGCAATGTGCAACAAGTGTCTCATACCAGCCACCAAGCGAACGCACAGAGTAACGTTAAAATAACTTTCAACACACTCAAATGTATTTTAGTAAGATTGTAAAACAGCGCTGTGTTACCCCACAATTTAAATTGATCAGATAAAGTGACCTGTATGAGAAGTAATTCAGCACTTGCGGCTGTTTTATTAGAGTGAAATAAAAAGAGGGGAATTTAAGGATGCCTCTGCCACCGGCTGGGGGGCCATGTACAATGGGCATGCAGCTTCAGGTCTGTGGACGGGGACTCAACTGCATTGGCACATCAACTGCCTCGAGTTGTTAGCAGTACATCTTGCGCTGAGCCACTTCAAAACAGCGCTACTAGGCAAGCATGTACTGGTCCGTATGGACAGCACTGCGACCATTGCTTACATCAACCGCCATGGTGGTCTATGCTCCCGCCACATGTCACAACTCGCCCACCATCTCCCCTCTGGGTCAGAAACATCTGAGGTTGCTTCGTGCCGTTTACATTCCGGGCCTGCTCAACCGTGCAGCTGACAAGCTCTCACAGCAGCAGGTGCTACCGGGAGAATGGGGACACCATCCCCAGGTGGTCCAGCTGATTTTCAGGTGCTTCTGGACCTCACAGGTAGATCTGTTTGCCGCCCCGGACACGTCTCACTGCCAGTTGTTCTATTCACAGAACTGTGTGCTTTGGCACACAGCTGGCCCCGGGGCCTATGTAAGTATGCGTTTCCCCCAGTGAGCCTTCTTGCACAGACCTTGTGCAAAGTCAGGGAGGACGAGGAGCAGGTCTTGCTAGTTCACACCATCACTTCCGCTAGAGCCCCCTCTACGAGGCGCCTCTATGCGTTGAAGTGGAACCTGTTTGTTGACTGGTGTTCTTATCATGAGGAGAACCCCCGATCTTGCTCGATCAGAGCCGTGCTTTCCTTCCTGCAAGAAGGGCTGGAGCGAAGGCTGTCTCCCTCCACCCTTAAACGTGCAGAGAGAAAGGGGGTTTGGAATGCAGAACGTGTTATGAGGAGTGGAGAAGATGAACCCAAATGCAGACAGCTTGCAATTCAGGACGTTTATTAATAACAGAAAACAGGAAAACAAAACCCACGAGGGGGCAAAACAAGACAGGATTGACAATATTATTTTGCACTCCTGGCATAAGTTAAGAAATTAATGTCACTGCAAACCAGTTTAATCATAAACAGTGGTCAAATATCAAAGCTGGAGTCTTAAACCTTTCTTATAATGCTGAGTTTGTCCAGATCAAGTAAGAGTATGATGTTTTGACGAGAAATGAATTTTGAACAACAATAATCCGGGATCACCAGTGATCCCTGACGAGTAAGGGGTTAAGACTAACAAGACTAGACTAAGACTCAGACAGAAAACTGAACAATAAACTAACAGCTAGACAGGATCAAACTCTTCACAAGACTTTCAACAGGTTACTCACGGTTGGTTTCACATTGATTGACAATGAACCGGCACGGACAGAAACACAAGGGGATTAAATAGGGAGAAACTAATGAGGGAAACAGGTGACAAGGGTAAAGCAATGATGACTAAACGAGGGTAACAAGTGGGCGGGGTTATGTGAAGAGACAACGCAAGCACACAGCCCAAACAAATGGCCATCTGCTTACACATAAAACATGGGTCTGTCATGATCCTGCCTCAAGACCAGGGAAAATTAAAGACTAGATGGCAGAATCATGACAGAACGTTCTGTCTAGGGTGCTATAAAGTATTGGAGGAGCCGTAAAAGTTGCCGACTAGCTGGAGCCTACGTGTGATTTGTATTTGGGAGGTCAGAGTGTGAAAGCAAGAAGGAAAAGGGCATTTGTGTTCAGATTCAATGAGCCAATGATTCCTTAATTCAGAACCAAATGAAATGAATGATCTGCTCATCCGCTACAATGTTGTACTTTAGATAGCGCCACCTGTCTAATAGACCCTAACTTCATAGTCAGTGGCAGTGGGCGTTTTTCAATCAAGTCCAGCCTGGATATGAATTCTGACAAGATGATGTTTACTTGCTCCTTTTATTCTCCTGCAATGTTAATTTTGTGTCCCAGAAAAGTGTAAGTCTCATGAAGAGAATATACGCATACAGGTTTTGTTGCTACTGTGAACACTGGGCATTTGTCAGTTTTTGAACGGTACCACCTGTTCCCTCCACTTCTCCTCTCTTACAGAACAGCACATTTAGTGTCGTTAATCTCCATGCCGGACCACTTCAAAAAAGAGTCTGTCCTGGCCAGCATGTTTTTAATGACGCTCTCTTCTCTGGAGGCAATCCTCTGCATAGCCCTGTACTGGGATAGAAGATCTCACGTCGGGGGGACACATTGACACATCCACTTTAACCATTGGTTGATGGCAATTATAAAGTTAATTGTACTCCAAGAGCAGCCAGTTTTAATGCCTATCTGAAGTGGTGTTGGCTGAGTGAGCTGTTCTCCACAGATTACTTCAATAAAGGAGCCTCTATATACATCTTTCACTATGTCATGAAAGTTGAGGTAGCTGTATTTCCTCCAGTGTTCTGATCATGACATTGTGAGATAAAGTTCCAAATGCATCTCTAACATGTACAGTACAGTCTACATGACTCATGCTTAAAGTCATTCCTGTTTTGAATCTGTTTTGAAAAAAACATCCCTGTTTTGAGGCAAAATACATGCTCATTCATACCTTGTCTATTGATGTATGCCTTTTGTTTAGTTGATAAGATGTCAGCTTCCACCAACCAAGGGAGAACTCTGGCCAGTATGCATTTCATGAACACCTTTTAGCTGGTAGGAAGAAGGGATATATCCCTCCATGTCGATGGATCATCAGGGATGTTGTCTTTTTTTGGAATACGATGAATTAGTGCTCCTTTCCATGAATCTGACACACACACACACACACACACACACACACACACACACTCACACACAGACTTACCCGACCCCTAAACCCATCCATCACACAAAACTTTCTGCATTTTTACATTTTCAAAAATATATAATTTAGAATGTTTAATAACCCATTTCCCCCTCGTGGGGATCCGCTGGCTGGTCCTCAATGTAGGTGATCTCAGCTTTTACTATCCTGGTGCCCACAATGTAATATAAACCTGTACACACGCACACACTCTCTCTCACACTATATATATACTTTGTTATTTTGTGTATTGAACTAACATAAAAAATTGAGCCAAAGCAGTTAAAAAGAACTGTGAAAAAATATGATAGTTTCATAATTCACAGATAGATTACAAAAATAATCTACTTAAGAACTCTTTTCTGTTTGGTAACCAAGGCAATTTCAGTTAGAACCTCATTTTGGACACAAAGGCCGTTTCTCAATATGCGTTCTTGTCTGTACTTGTGTTCTTGTGGACTTGTGAAACGTCATCAGTCGCTGCCCAAGTACTGTCCCAATACACAAGTTTGCATTTTGGCAAGAACGGTTAAAAATCCCGGAAGTGTTCAGTGATCAAACATAACTGTTACAAAGTTTAAGTTCAGGAAAGGAGGTGAACTTTAATGAACTTTAATAAAAACAGCAAGGTCAAATGTCCCACGGCCCTCGGCCCGCCCTGCTTCATACCACATAACGTTAATAAAATGAATATTAGCTCAATCATTAGTCCCGTCGGATTGCTTTCCATCGGCTATGGAGGTGAAGATGACAACTCCCATGATTCCACGTTCAGTCACGGCATCATCAAGCTACGCCTTTGTTATTGTTTTGAAAAAGGAACCTCTAGAGGCGTACTGTGCCTTTAAGTGTCTTGAAAGCAGATTCAAAATACAATATAAGTGTAAATGTCTTCAGTTGTTCCCAAATCCTTAGGGCAAATTTCATTGTATAATGTATTAATTTAATTAATCTCTCTTTAGAAAATAGTGGCAGACCCTCAACTCATTGTTAAGGGGGTTTCCAGGTTTGACTATTCCCAAGGATCTTATTTAGGTATGTTTATATCTGTGTTTATTTTACATACTCCAGTAGGTGTTGGTTTTGAATGATACTGTATCTTTGCAGTATATAGCATCACTCTATACACTTTTGTTAACTCAATGAAAGATACATTTTTGCTAATGTTTGTGCTTTTACCTTAGGAGACTGCTGGTTTCTTGCTTCAGTTGGAGCTTTAACCTTTCAGAAGGATGTCATGGACCAGGTCATGCCAGTTGGCCAGTCATTTGGTGAAGATTATGCAGGGATATTTCACTTTAGAGTGAGTTATTTGGTCTTTTTCAAAATAACTTAAATACATTTTATGAAATCAAATGATCAGTCCTTAATCCTTCTGCTTTATTCATATAGTTCTGGAGGTTTGGGAAATGGATTGACGTTGTCATTGATGACAAACTGCCAACAATCGATGGCAAGCTCATTTTTGTTCATTCAAAAACATCTAATGAGTTTTGGCCTGCGTTGCTGGAGAAAGCTTATGCCAAGTAGGTTTATTCTTAAAATGATTCTTCTTTCATAGTATAAAAGCATGTTTGTTTATTGAACATAAAAATATTAGGTTACACTTGATTTTACAGTATGTGTGGCTACTTGTACTTACCCAAGACAGCACTGGTAATATAAGGGAACTACATGGGTAAAGGTTAAGATTAGGGGCAGGTTCAGGGTTAGTACCTAGTTATTACCCTGTTATTGTAATTGCTATAATAAGTACGTATGTACATGGGGAACAAGACTGCAAATAAAGTGCTACCAAATATTATTTAACCATAATTACAGGAGATTTTGGCCTTTTTCATGTTGTGTACGTACCCTGGTTCTGAAGTTGCCTTACAGATAGAAGTATTGGACATTGTCACAGTGATAGCAGTCCAAACCCGGTCCTGGAGGGCCACTGTCCTGCAGAGTTTAGCTCCAGCTTGCCTCAACACCCCTGCTTGGAAGTTGCTAGTAAGCCTAGTAAGACCTTGATTAGCTGGTGTGTTTAACTGGGATTGGAGCTGAACTCTGCAGGACAGTGTGTCACGGAACAGTGAATGAGAGACGAGGATACAAATGCAGAGGAGATTTATTAGACACTAACAGACAAAGTACAAAACTCAAGACACAGATAGCCAGTGGGCAGGAAACACCAGGAACAGGTAACTCGGACAAACGAACCAGCACAGGACTACAAACACAGGGAGGCTAAATAGGGGAACAAACAAGGAGGGTAACGAGACAGACAGGTGGGACAAATAAACCAATAATCAGATAACAAGATGGGAGGGGCTAGACAATAGACAGGAGCACATGGCCCAAAATAACAAAACACCCATGTGCAGCACAAGACAGGACAGGCATGTGACATTACCCCCTCCCTACGGAGCGGCTACCAGACGCTCCATAAGACCAGGGCGGGACGGGGTCTGTGCGGGGGTATTATTGCGCAATACCAGCAAGAACACATCGTCTCAAACTGTCAGCAGCGTTCTGTGTGCTCGTCACCTTGTGAGTTCATTCTTCCAAGAACAACTAGCAAGAGCATTCTCCCCAAGAACACAAGTCCGTTCTTTGCATTCTTGGTTTTGAGAAACACCCAAACTGTTACAGAATGACATTTCTTAAGTGCTTTATTATTGTTGGTTGCTTGGCAACAGACCTGAGAGTTGAGTACTGAACTCAAGATTTCCTCACAACAGATCAGAGGAGATTTCATTCACTCTGCCCAAGTAGCAGTGCTTCGCCTTCTGAGAATATAGTTCCCAGTATGTATACAGTTAGAAGATGGCTGTGTCTCATGTGACCTTGTTATTTGTACACGCTGTGACTATACACATCACAACATGTAAATGGGAAAATGTTGGCGTTATTTTGTCACTTATTGTGAGCAGTATGCTAGCTGGAGCCGTTTACCTCCAGTCTTTTTGCTAAGCTAGGCTAGCGGTGGGTGTGTCAGACAGAGTTACGGCACGCACGGAGATGAGAAGGGTATGAATGGACTTATCTAACTCTGGGGGATACGGTGAATAAGCTAAAGTCCCAAAAAGTCGGCATGTTCCTTTAAGACTCAAGATAGAAAGTTTCTGAAATTCACTGATGTGTTTTCTCTCCATCAGATTCCCATCAGTTCACTCTGGATCTGAACACAGTGAGTGAACGCCTCCGTCTGTCTGAGGAGAACAGAGTGATTACTAACACTAAAAGAGTCCAGTCGTATCCTGATCATCCAGACAGATTTGATGTTTATCAGGTGTTGTGTATAGAGAGTGTGTGTGGACGCTGTTACTGGGAGATTGAGTGGAGTGGACGTGTGTTTATATCAGTGTCATATAAGAGCATCAGCAGGAAGGGATCGGGTGAGGTGTAGGTTTGGATATAATGATCATTCCTGGAGTTTGTTCTGCTCTTCCTCCAGTTACTCATTCAAACACAATAACATAGAGACTAAACTCCCTGTAGAGTCCATCAGGCGTAGAATAGGAGTGTATGTGGATCACAGTGCAGGAACTCTGTCCTTCTACAGCATCTCTGACACAATGAGCCTCATCCACACAGTCCAGACCACATTCACTCAGCAGCTCTATCCTGGGTTTAAGCTTTATTCTGGATCATCAGTGAAACTGTGTTGATGAATCAGAACAGATTCTAGAGAGATTCTACCCATAATGCTTTGATAAATCAGTGACTTACATGCTGGCTTGACTAGATAATCCAAGAAAAGAGGCTTGATGCAGAAAGACAGATATAGTCTCTTCATTACATCAATACTACAGCTGAACTTCTGTCACTGAAAATAACCTGTTCAGGTTCTTCCGGTCGGCATTAGAGAGGTATTGTTCAGTAACCGATGAGATCCCACTAAACTCCATAATAAAAGTCAGAGAAGGTTTAAGGATGAGTGAGAGAAACAAGGTGAAGAGCAAGAGAAAAACAGGCAGTGATACTAACAGAGAAGAGAGGAAATATGAGACACAATGAGACTCACTGTAAACATGTCTGGATGATACCAGCAAATCCAAGACTTTCAACTCAAAACTGAATTTAAGACATTCAAAGATGATCTCAAAAGACAAAGATGTTAAATTAGAAGACACAATGAAATAAATACAGGAACAGAAAGTCAAAGTCGAGGGAATTAAGAGACAGATTCAAGAGAATGAATCAAATGCACAGTTTGTTGATCAATTCTTGTGTGAATAAAGGATCTCAAACGTGTGTGTGTGTGTGTGTTTTACTTCAACCATACATCTGTGTTGTGCTTTATTTTCTTTGATTTTATGTGATAATCATGTATAATCATAAGTCATGTTTAAAGTTGTCATTTGATTTACAGCATTTATCATATTATTATTGTTAAGGTTATGTTTAGTTTTCCTGTGTTTGTTTATATGTTCCTTGAGTTTCATCTTGATCATAATTACTCCCCATTTCTGACTATTGACCTCGGAGGGTCACTTCATGCCTAAAGCCAGAATCCATGTGTCATCCGTTTAGTCAATGGAGATATTCTTCTGTCTATCAGTCCATACGTGGATATTTTCTAAGTTTATCTATTTCTTAACCAATCACAGTCATTCAATCTGAAGTAATGACATAGCTTAGTTACATATGTAGATAATAATTGCTGTGGTTTTGTGAATGTACACCAGAGCGACCTATGAACTCCTATCTGAGTGTTGAAACCGATTTCTGCTGATGAAACGGCAAACAATTTTTCAGTAAAACTTTATTCAATTAATTTAACCTCTGACTTCGGGTCTTCTGTCATCATATCTGGTTCTTGGGTCTTTAACTGTAAATTCCCTTACATAGTGGTAATATTTTATGTATTTATGTATTATGTTTATATGTCTTATGTTTATATGTCTTTTCTGGTTTAATTTAAAAGTAAAGTTTTGGTGGAGGGGGGATTATGGTGCGGGGTTGTTTTTTTTGGTTCCAAGGCTTCCAAATTTTCAGTCTCCGCTCTAATTCATCCCAAAGGTGTTCTATCGGGTTGAGGTCGGGACTCTGCAAGCCAGTCAAGTTCCTCCACACCAAACTCGCTCATCCATGTATTTATGAACCTTGCTTTGTTCACTGGTGCGCAGTCATGCTGGAACAGGAACATCCCCAAACTGTTCCCAAACTGTCTTGGTATGCTGAAGCATTAAGAGTTCCTTTTCACTGGAACTAAGGGGCCAAGCCCAACCCCTGAAAAACAACTCCACACCATAATCCCCCCTCCACCAAACTTGGCACAATGCAGTCAGGCAAGTACCGTTCTCCTGGCAACTACCAAACCCAGACTCGTCCATCGGATAGCCAGACAGAGAAACGTGATTCGTCACTCCAGAGAATTTTTATTGCATATTGCACAGATGGCAACCTACCACGGTACCACGCTTGAATTCACTGAACTCCTAACAAACACAGGTAGAAGTGAGAGCATTTACTGAGATCCGCCTCGGTCAGCCGAGAAGTATCGCTGTGTACACCTGTAACATGAGTCTCAAATGCGTCTCCTTTGACGGTTGACCTGGTATGAGTCGGATTCGGGTGAGCGTCTCTGGTTTTGTAACTAAATCAAAGCTAAATCAAAGTGTTGCCGGTGTTGTCAGAGATTGACAGGTTATCGTCTTCTCCGTAGCCCCTGTTGATGCCATAACTAATGACAGAATTATAATGGCAAAACGCTCGTTAACGGCATTCAAAAGTAGCCCTCTATTTCAAATTAATTTGTTTTCACAAATCACGCCATATGTTCACTTCAAGTATTTCATTTATTATAGTAGATATGTGAACACTAGGTTATGTTTGGAGAGCATCAACTTGACATAAGATCACAAAACGTCCTGGGGTTTATTATTGTATTTAGCTCTCCACTTTTGATCACCTCATTTGGATCTTATTAGGCCTACCAGGTGTAAGTGAGGTCTTACAGAGCCAATAGCTTACAACTTTATTTTTAAAAGTTATTATTAAATTATTAGAATTAAATGATTAATATTACACCATTGCATGCATTTTGCAGAAGAACGTTAGCTAGAAGAACGTTGTTTTGTCAGAAAAAGCTAAATGGACAAGGGCTTTACTTGGCTTTTACAGCAGGACACAACAATAAGTATTTTATTCTTCTGAATTATAATTGCCCCTCCTCAAAAAAAGAAAGAAAGAAAAAAAGATTGGAGTGTTACTGTCTAACATTAAGTGCAGATGAAGTCTAAGTTTTATGTAGTTTGTTGTTAGACCGATGCCACAATGTTAGTTAGGCTACTGTTCATAATTATGGTCATTATTGTGTGTCCCTTTGTGGTCTTATCAACCAATCTAACACACTAACCTTTCCGTCAAAAACATTAAT
The DNA here is from genome assembly GCA_900092035.1 of Leuciscus waleckii. NCBI lineage: Eukaryota > Metazoa > Chordata > Actinopteri > Cypriniformes > Leuciscidae > Leuciscus > Leuciscus waleckii. The sequence continues at coordinate 7,209 of FLSR01000304.1, read as the reverse complement.
TGGCTTAGCAACAATTTTAAAAAGACATTTGAAGTTCTTGAACACTTTCCGCATTCATTTGCATATACTTTTTTTTTTTTAGAGTAGGCTATATAACTGTGAAACTAAAACTGTGAAACTGTTACGTAACTGCACAGGTGGGAGGAATTTGGAAGTCTTTTTCAGTTTACGCAATAGTGTCCCTGAGCAAAACAAAACCTACACACTGCTCTACACCCTTCCTGAAAAAATCATTCGGTCTGAGCGCAAGAATTCCTGAGCCTAGGGCAGAACAAAGAGAATCGGTCAAACCTAGTAAGAGAAAACTGCTCAATTAGTTGAGTTGTTATCCTTGAAGGTGAAGTATATCATTTATATCTTAAAAACTGAGTTTAATCTCTAATTATATTGTAAGTCTCTTAAAAGCGATCAAGATGTGTCTTTCAAAGGGACAAGATTTCCCTCCCAAACAGGTCTAACAAAGCCTAGAGTATCTTATCTCTTACGATGCCAGATGTGACACTTTTATCTGTTTTTCTTTATATTGTTTCCTAAAAATCTGACTTTTACAGCTGTAAAAATGCCACCACCTCGTGTGAACAGAATACCCGGGCATGAACAGCCCACAAGAGACAAAACGGGTACTCTTGAAGTCCCTTTGAAATTCTTGGATCAGGATTACCAGGAGTTGAAGAAGAGCTGCTTCACCAAAAAAATTAGATATGTTGATGAGAAGTTCCCTTTAGACAGCAGCTCCATTGACCCAAAGAAGAAACTTGGATTGGATATGAAACAAATCAAATGGTTGAGGCCATCAGTAAGTTACCTGTATTGACTTTCCATTTTCAGACCTTCAGAAACTTTCAAGAAGAGTATATAGACATTATTGTTTGAACGGATCTAAAATAACTTGTTGAATATTACCATCATCAATTGTTGCTAAATGTCTCTTAGGGCTTGTAAAAACAGGTTTATCTGTAGCATTTCCCAACATATTTTTATTTACAATTGTGGCAAGACATCTTAAAGGCACAATAGATAGATTGATCTATTGATAGATATCTAATAGATCGATAGAACAATAGATTTAATTTTTTTGATTAAAATATCCAAAACGACTAAAACATTGCTATATATTTTGTTTGTTTTGATGTGTACTTGCATGATCGCAAATGTTTCTAGCCATGTTTAAATCCAGAGAAATCAGGTATTTTAACCAGTGTAACGGCCCGTGTCATTATGTCGTCTGTCAATGACGTAATATATTCACGTTACCAGTAGGACATATTAGAGTTTGGATACTTTTATTGACAGAAAACTAATCATTGTTATATAGTTCTAGGTGTTGGTTTTGAATGATACTGTATCTGTGCAGTATATAGCATCACTCTATACACTTTTGTTAACTCAATGAAAGATCAATTTTTGCTAATGTTTGTGCTTTTACCTTAGGAGACTGCTGGTTTCTTGCTTCAGTTGGAGCTTTAACCTTTCAGAAGGATGTCATGGACCAGGTCATGCCAGTTGGCCAGTCATTTGGTGAAGATTATGCAGGGATATTTCACTTTAGAGTGAGTTATTTGGTCTTTTTCAAAATAACTTAAATACATTTTATGAAATCAAATGATCAGTCCTTAATCCTTCTGCTTTATTCATATAGTTCTGGAGGTTTGGGAAATGGATTGACGTTGTCATTGATGACAAACTGCCAACAATCGATGGCAAGCTCATTTTTGTTCATTCAAAAACATCTAATGAGTTTTGGCCTGCGTTGCTGGAGAAAGCTTATGCCAAGTAGGTTTATTCTTAAAATGATTCTTCTTTCATAGTATAAAAGCATGTTTGTTTATTGAACATAAAAATATTAGGTTACACTTGATTTTACAGTATGTGTAGGCCTACTTGTACTTACCCAAGACAGCACTGGTAATATAAGGGAACTACATGGGTAAAGGTTAAGATTAGGGGCAGGTTCAGGGTTAGTACCTAGTTATTACCCTGTTATTGTAATTGCTATAATAAGTACGTATGTACATGGGGAACAAGACTGCAAATAAAGTGCTACCAAATATTATTTAACCATAATTACAGGAGATTTTGGCCTTTTTCATGTTGTGTACGTACCCTGGTTCTGAAGTTGCCTTACAGATAGAAGTATTGGACATTGTCACAGTGATAGCAGTCCAAACCCGGTCCTGGAGGGCCACTGTCCTGCAGAGTTTAGCTCCAGCTTGCCTCAACACCCCTGCTTGGAAGTTGCTAGTAAGCCTAGTAAGACCTTGATTAGCTGGTGTGTTTAACTGGGGTTGGAGCTGAACTCTGCAGGACAGTGGCCCTCCAGGAGCAGGATTGGACACCCCTGGTCTATTTTAATCATCAACAATTTGAGTAATCCCACAGAATCAATCATTAAAGGTTTTTATTCACTGTATTGAAATGTAGAATGACTTACAGGGTGTGCGGCTCCTATGCTGACATGCACGCTGGTCTTGTATCTGAGGCTCTGTTGGACTTCACTGGTGGCATCCACGTGCACTTTGAAACAGCAAAAACTTCTATTGATTTGTGGAGCCTGATGAACCGTGCAGCAAAAGCAAAGGCTCTGATGGCCTGTGGCACCTTTCTGGGGGTAAGTGGTGACCTCAGGCTTGTCCTTTCATTACCGTGACATATGTTATCACCAGATCCATCTAAAACACTGTCACTGAAGTATTTTGCATTAAAGATTTCAATGTTCAATTAAATACAAATTACTATAGTGAACATTTCTAAAATGTAAGATGTAGGGAACAATGTAGAGCATCAGCTGTACAATTTTTTAAATTTTTTTCTATTTCCTGATACATATTTCACCAAGCAGCATTATTGATTCAATATGTCTTTTTTTCATACCATATCAGAAAACATCTGCAAACACAGTATTACCCAATGGCATTGTTCAAGGCCATGCATATACAGTGACGGGGGTTTACAAGGTAAGTCTTCACAGAATCAAATGTCAGATCACAGTGCCATCAGATTAGGGAGACAGACAGACAGACAGATAGACAGACAGCTAGATAGATAGATAGACACAGACAGATAGATAGACAGATAGATAGATAGATAGATAGATAGATAGATAGATAGATAGATAGATAGATAGATAGATAGATAGATAGATAGATAGATAGATAGATAGATTTTCTAGGAGCATCACTTTTTCCATTGCATCATTTCCAGTCCATTTAGTTTTAAAACCTCCTGCACTTTAACTTTGTGTTGAATTCCTGAGTGCCCTGTTCTGGGACCTGTCATCACATGTAACCACCTGGGAAAATGTTCAATAAGCCTGAGGTTGATTTTTATAGAGAGACAAGTGTTTAACTAACCCAGGGGTGCCAAATCCTGTTCCTGGAGATCTATCTTCCTGCAAAGTTCAGCTCTAACCCTGATCAAACACAACAGAACCAGCTATTGTAGATCTTCAGGAGCGCTGATATTACAGACGGGTGTGTTAGATCAGGGTTAGATCTGAACTCTGCAGGTTTGATCTATACTATAGGAACAGGACGGGCAACCCTGAACTACAACAATACTTGCTTTGTTCTCATTTTAACCATTTTTGTTATTGTGTACACCAGTATTTATTTACTAATTGCATTCAGATGTATTCAGCATATGAGCTCCATATATCCTTTGTTCAATTTGCATTCATTCCTGTGTATTTCTTACGTCAAGCCTGTGATTTTGCAAGAGAAGTATCTTGAAATAATGTTTTGTACTTTATGTAACTCAAAGCATTGTGTTTAGCCACCTTAGTCCTGAGGTAAAAAGGTTATTTCACAATATCCCTGGTGAAATGGCAAATGGCATATTCTGTATTTATGCATTAAAAGTGTAATGTCACATTGTATTCTACAGGTAACATGCCGAGGAAAACCAGTTCAGCTGGTGAGAGTGTTGAACCCTTGGGGAAAAGGCGAGTGGACCGGTGACTGGAGTGACAAGTAAGAGTCAAATGAAATTATAGGTTCACTAATCACAACACTGATCAAGCGTCACTCTTTGTTTATACCACTAGATGATTCATGACTATTATATTAAGTTTAAATAAATAAATAAAAAGTCTTAATGAGGTTTGAGAGTTGTATTAAGTTATTAGCTTGTTAGCTTTCAAACTGTAAATCTTTAAAAGTAATTTTGTAGTAATTTTTTTCAATTTCAATCAAGATGGGGGTAATTCCTTGAATATCTAAAGAAAAACCAAAACCTTATGTCAAGATGGCTCCTGCACTGCTTCATTGCATAACCACGTCGGCACGTTGTTCGTCTTGCCTTTCTCATTAAGGTTTAAGTGATCTGCGTGCCGCGTGCCGTCGAGCTGCCGGCTGACAGCGCGGGTTGCCACGGCCACCCAGCGCGCGTCGTTCGGCGCTCTAAATGCGCGGTCGAGACTCAAGTGCCTTAACGAGGTGGAGTCCCCTCGTCTATGCCCCAATCTAGTTCTTCTTCTGGGCTCCGAAAAGGGCTAATTCTGCGTATAGCCAGGGTGACTGGAGGATTATAGTGAGGGCTTCCCCGCCCGGTAACCAATCTGTGTGGGCCCCTCACTCCTCTATCGCATCGCACACATATTGAGACTGGGTGGTTATTCTCTTATGAGAACGTGACCACGTCAGCACGTTGTTCGTCTTGCCTTTTTCATTAACGTTGAGCGATCAGCGTGCTGTGTGCCGTCGAATTGACGGCCACATTCACTGTCTCGCATGCCTGGCAGCTTCTGGATGGGATGCTGGTCATTCTTATCATGGACCTAGCATTTCATTCGGGGCTCCAGGGGAGGATTAGAAGTCGATCAGAGAGAGGACTGTTACGCTCAGGAAATGAAGATGATGCTGAGCTCCCACTATAATGGTATGCATGCTCATGCTGAATCAGATTCAGACTTGACAGCCATGCTTTCCCAGGCTACTCGGGGGGCGCAGTGTGACGCATAATCGCCTGGCCCCGCCCCCGTGCCTTCCCGGATGTGTATGAAAAACTTTTTGCAGTATGGAAGCATTTTGGTGCCAATATGGCAAGCCAAATGTGGCAAAAGCTGCAGAAAGTTTTTCCTCTCTCACTACCCTCAATGGTGGGGTGGCAGTGCTACTGCAGACCGCCTTGTCCCTGCATGTGACCAAACAGTCATAATGCATGAGGGTAGTTCTGAGTCGGGGTTGAGCTGCGCCTGGTGACTGACCAAAAGCTTGCCACAATGTGCTCCCTGAGTCAAGGATGTTAGTCCACTGCAAAAAACAAACAAAAAAAAAAACTCCGCCACAGCCAGCTCTACTGTGACGTTGAGCTTCGCAGGAAGACGGCATCGCGTCTCAGCAGCCCTGAGACGGGCGACCCAGAGTCAGCTGCTCTTCCCCGGAGGAGGGCCGGGCAGAGAACTTTTGTTGAATCATACTGTTCCGCCACTGGCGTCTCAGCCAGCGGTACCACATTCTCAGCAAAAGCAGCTTCTTTATCTCTGGGTCCCAAGAGATCGGGTTGGGGTGTGCGACGCTATGCCTTGCCACCCTCTGCTCCCTCTTGCTTCGCCAGCTGTAGCCTGATGAGCTCGAGGCCGCACCTATGCCATCTCACTCATGCCGCTATGCCGTCCGAGTCGGGTCCCTGCATTCGGCCACGCTGCCCCACCTCGGGTACGTCTGTCGTGCCCCGTTGGTCCCGCTTGTACGGTGTCTGGGAGCCTGGCTAGCGCTTCCCAGCCCGTCTCGCTGGCTCATCCGTACCATCAGACTCGGCTATGCGATTATGTCATATACTTTCATGTCTCGGTTCTCTCTCGACACAGACCGTTTCTTCGCTTTGTGTTCGAGGGACGGGCATATCAGTAAATCTAGAAATTCGAGAGAGCAGTTGTGCGAACACAGGGACATGGTGCTCAGTCACCTCAGCCACCTAGGGCTTAGGGTCAACTGATAAAAGAGCAAACTCACCCCCGGGCAGAGGATCTCTTTTCTCGGTATGGAGTTGGACTCGATCAACATGACAGTCCCGAGATGGGCGTGGCAGAGCGGCTCGTGCAAGTGACTCCGCACTGTCGCCAAACTCTCAGCTTGTGGTCGGACCCTTCGTTCCTGCGGGCAGGTGTTCCCCTAGAACAAGTGTCCAGGCATTCTGTGGTCTCCACGGATGCCTCTGCCACCGGCTGGGGGGCCATGTACAATGGGCATGCAGCTTCAGGTCTGTGGACGGGGACTCAGCTGCATTGGCACATCAACTGCCTCGAGTTGTTAGCAGTACATCTTGCGCTGAGCCACTTCAAAACAGCGCTACTAGGCAAGCATGTACTGGTCCGTATGGACAGCACTGCGACCATTGCTTACATCAACCGCCATGGTGGTCTATGCTCCCGCCACATGTCACAACTCGCCCACCATCTCCTCCTCTGGAGTCAGAAACATCTGAGGTTGCTTCGTGCCGTTTACATTCCGGGCCTGCTCAACCGTGCAGCTGACAAGCTCTCACAGCAGCAGGTGCTACCGGGAGAATGGGGACACCATCCCAGGTGTCCAGCTGATTTTCAGGTGCTTCTGGACCTCACAGGTAGATCTGTTTGCCGCCCCGGACACGTCTCACTGCCAGTTGTTCTATTCACAGAACTGTGTGCTTTGGCACACAGCTGGCCCCGGGGCCTATGTAAGTATGCGTTTCCCCCAGTGAGCCTTCTTGCACAGACCTTGTGCAAAGTCAGGGAGGACGAGGAGCAGGTCTTGCTAGTTCACACCATCACTTCCGCTAGAGCCCCCTCTACGAGGCGCCTCTATGCGTTGAAGTGGAACCTGTTTGTTGACTGGTGTTCTTATCATGAGGAGAACCCCCGATCTTGCTCGATCAGAGCCGTGCTTTCCTTCCTGCAAGAAGGGCTGGAGCGAAGGCTGTCTCCCTCCACCCTTAAACTGTATGTTGTGATTGCCGCACATCACGATGCAGTTGAAGGTAAGTCATTGGGAGAGCACGACCTGATCGTCAGGTTCCTGAGGAGGGCGAGGAGACTAAATCCGCCTCGCCCACTCTATACCCTTGGGATTTGTCACTGGTCCTTTCGGCACTTCAGAGACCACCCTTTGAGCCCTTGCAATCAGCTGAGTTAAAAATCCTGTCCTGTAAGACAGTTCTCCTGCTTGCATTGGCCTCCATCAAGAGGGTAGGGGATCTGCATGCATTTTCGGTCAACGAATCGTGCCTAGAATT
>FLSR01000303.1:95540-106362 GCA_900092035.1 Leuciscus waleckii | reverse complement strand
TTTTGATTGGTCTAGCACTTACAGCGCCTGTCAGAAGCTAAATGGCCATTTCATAACTGAACTTCAGCTCCAGAGCTCCTCAGTACTCAGTGATTGTACATTTTACCATATTAATGTGAGTGCAAGTCCGATAATGAAACATTGGAAGAACTAGTTATTCAACCCGAACCTTCATTGCAAGGATGACTTAAGCAGGACATTTCTCAGTGATACGCTACTCAGTTTGAGGAACATTATGAGATGTAGCAACTGTAACTCCTCAGCATCAGCATTAACAGGAGTATGTCCATCAACAAACCCATGTGTATATTTCTAATTTACTGCGGTGCAGGGATAACGCACATTAGCCGAGCACTAACGTGAATGACTGATGTAACAAACGTTTGTTAAACAAATCTTTCAGTAAGACAGTAATAACTTGAGTTAGCCGGTTAGCTGGTAGCAATATAAAACACAAAGCTATGTATTTTGAACACCCGGTAGAAAATATATACATCAATAATTAGTCATACTTACAGGCTATGATGCTGAGGAGCAAGCTGGTCCAAATAAACTGAGTAGGCTACTGACCCATCTTTCTAGAGCAAAAGTTTTATGAATGCTTATCCCGCATTTTTTGTATTTAAATTTTTTATTTTTTATAATCCTCATCCTTCGTTGAACTAAAATACATGTTTGAAGGAGTATCAATTGTTCGCGGGTGGAAAACGTACAACATAGGCGGCCATTATGCAAACATCTTTTCTAGGGATACAAACGACTAGTAAAGGCGGTTCAGAATCGATTTTTTGTTGTTGCACTTTTGACTTGACAACTTTGCAGAACGTTGACATTTACAAACAGCTATATTACACACTGCATGAAAGGGAATATATTTAAACCATAATAGGCGCACGTTAACATTTTATTTTATTACTTTAAAAAGTCTGGGGGACTGAAATATTACCCCGTGAATAAAAGTAAGAAATGCATAGAAGAATTTTTCATTGTTAATTCATGTTTATGAATGGAACCTTATTGTAAAGTGTTACAAAGATCATTCTGTATTGCTTCTCTAGAGAGTGTACATAGTCTTAGTTGTACATTCAACTGTACACAATCTCCGTCTTGTTATTTATATTGAGGCTAAAAGCACAGCATTTTGCATCATCTTCATGAAAACATCACCTTTTTTTCAGCATGAGATACAAGTCACAACATAATTTTGAGTTAAAATTGAATTGATTGCTTTTAACTTTATAATGCAATATCAAATGCATGGATGCTATATATTATCATTCTTTTGGTAAACTTACCAAAGTTGTGAAGAAAGTTGAGGAATGTATAAACTGCATTGCCTCCCCATAATGCAGAAAATACACATTTTCTTGCAGTATTCGATGTAAGATGCTACAAGAATAGGTTCTTGATTTTATTTATTTATTTTTACAAATGAAGGAAAAGAATGAAGTGCTGAAACAAGCAGTTTCTGCAGTGTGTGTGTGTGTGTGTGTGCAGATTTATGTCTATGCAACCTGAATATTATATTAATTCCTTATGACAGCTCTCCCTCACACATCCAATATGTCTAATGGTTCTTTGAAATGAAGAGAGACATGATAGACACTCCGGTTTGAGACATAAGCTTAAATGATATGTAAACATTTTAAGCACAATTTAAATGCATCCAAAAAGTGAATAGAGAATGTTCTAAGAAACACAAAAATAAGCATGGTTTACTTCTGAAAAGCAATTTAATATACTGAACATGTGCAAATCTACAGCAGAACATTTTAAAACAGTCATTGATATAATCTGCTTCGTTATGGAAGGCAGGAAGCCCAAACACAACAAATTATTTATGTCTTTATATTCAGTAACTTTTATGACAAGAACTGCAATATTATATCTCATAGATAGCATCTCAACTCTTAAAACATTTATATTTACATTAACACATAAAGATATATTTGAATTTACACACTATTGTGTTATCATTCAATACAATGAAAAACCAATACATGTTTCAGGAAGATATGATTTGAATGCTTCGGATCCAAAAGCATATTTACGAGCTTGCGTTTTTTTTAATACTTTGATATTGTTTCGGAAACTTTGACATGGCATTGTGGTGAAAAAACTGGTGTGGATGTAAAACATAGGGGCGAAAAAAAATACTTTATGGACCGTGTGACTGTACATAGCTATTTTTGCAATGTTTGATGTTTTCTGCAATGGTAACAGAGGGCTTGGAGCTTCTGAGGAGCTCTGTAGCTGAGATTCGTTCACTGCAACCAGCCTTGGCACTTCTCGTCCTCCTCAGAAAAGCCATGAAGTTGTCATTTTGAGAGCTGATCTTGGAGGCTCCGCTGCCGACTATTCTCTTAATGAGTAATGGGTGTGTTTTGGGCGTAACGTGCAATAAACTAATCAGAGCCTCATCTCCCATTGCCTTTAAAAGACAGTTGTGCTCGCACCATGGCATATTTGCTATTTACATTACAAACTGAACGCTTCTCTAGCGAAGAAAAGGATCTGCTCATGCGCGAGGTTAAAGACCATCTACGGGACAAGCCGGATTCCACCATATCTTTATGTACACAATATTAATCTTTAACATTGTAATCCTTTTTATTTTTCATATCTGGCATGTTTGTGTGCTGCTGGGTACCCTGTGTGTGTAATAAGCAGAGTGTATGTGCGTTGTGGACCCTCCTATAGGCGCTTATTACTAATACGCCCTTTAAATAACAAAAAAATACTGCACCATTGACTTTAGACCAGGTTTCAGTTGGTCAATGGCGCAGTCTATTTCAGTTCCTCAAAATAGCAACGCACCTCGTTCTCAGACCAGCAGCAGATGGGCATAAATGCATTTGCAGTGATGCATGGCGTAGGACATGAAAATGATAACTGCGTCGGGCTTAAACTAGCAAAAAACGAGCCGGGTGTATGATAGGGCCCTAAAAATACAGTGCTCAAGTTAAAATAAGTTCAACTTTAAAAAAAATGCATCTCTGCAATTTAATATAGTACATAGAGCTTATATATCTCACAATAAATATAGCAAAATAAATAAAACTGTATCTCCGCAATGTCCTAAATGCAACAACAATATTGGAACATTCTTTCATTGTCTCTGGGAATGTTCATTGGCTGTTCATTTTTGGAATGGTATTTGTGATAAACTATCTATAATATGTAAACAGAAGGTTACACAGCCTCCCGACTCAGGTGTATTGCCCCCCTCCTCTCTGGAACATTCGGATGTCTTTAGAACTTTACTGATGTTGGGGCGGAAAACAATTAGGAATAAATGGGTTGGATCTGACCCACCCCTTATTAAGGACTGGATAATCCTGATTAAAGAAACTATACTTGTGAATTTAGCAGTTGATCACGTCATGCACTGACCGTTCTAATCACACCGGTGTGATCGTACGCTCCAGGGATCAGCTTAGACTGATCACACCGGTGTGATCGTACGTGTGAAAGGGTTAACTATCCATCAAAGGGGTTAGCACATTCAAATTTCAGGGAGGAATTCAAGCAAACAATTTGGGGTTCAGTTGGCAAAAAGGTTGGGAAACCCTTAAAGGCGTCCTTCTGTAACATTAGGTTTAAGATAGTGAAGTAGTGCTTTAGTCACCTTGTAGCTTCTTGGCCAGATCCAGCAACATTGCAGAGTAACAGGAGGATCTTTGAAGAACCACCCTGATTCAAGAATTCTGATGATAACGTCCCTGAGGGTGGTAACCTGTGACCTTTGGGCTCTGCGGTGTATGGGGACGAAGGGAGGGAGTGATGGATCCCTACGAAAGATAAAAAGAAACAAGCATCTTATTAAACATCAAAAGTGTTGCAAAATAATAGTGTGTAATTATGAATCAGTTCAGTGATAAAATGAGAACTTTGTACGTAGTGCCATCAAAACTTAAAAGAAAAAGAAAGGTCAGTTATGTTTCATACATTTAGAGTGAGTTAAAGGGGTATTTATCCAACAATTCCATTATTTTTAAATTATGGGTAATTTATTATTTATTTTTAAGTAATGGGTGTGTTTTGGGATTTACGTGCATTAAACCAATCAGAGTCTCATCTCCCATTCCCTTTAAATGCCAGTTGCGCTGCCTGGCGCCATGGCAGATTCGCTATTTACATGACGGAATTTGATAGTGGAAAGAAGCTGTCTCCAGAGTGCAAACGGAACTGCTGTCGCGAGGTAAAAGTGCGCAGACCATCTACGGGACAAGCCGGATTCCACCATATCTTTATGTACATAATAATAATAATAATAATAATATTTTACATTATAATCCTTTTATTTTAAATATGTGGCATGTTTGTGTGCTGTTGTGCGTCCCTGTTTGTTTAATAAACAGAGTGTATGCGCTTTGTGGACCCGCCTATAGGCGCACATTACTGCGCTCATTAACTAACCCAAAAAATATATATATTGCCCATTGACTTTAGACCAGGTTTCAGTTGGTCAATGGCGCAGTCTATTTCTGTTGTCTCAAAATAGCAACATGCCAAAAATGCGCCAGAACACACCTCGTTTTCAGACCAGCACACCCCAATGGGCGCACAATTGGCGCAATGATAACTACGTCGGACTGTAACTAACAAAAAACACTTGCATCAGTATGTGTAGACATGTATGATACATGTATCATTTTATTCCTGCATCAATCTTGTAACTACCCTTTGGTTTCCTTGGTGACTGCTGGCATGCTCTGATCTTTCACTTCAATCAGAAGTGGATGTTTGATCCTGAATTGTGATTAAAAGCCAACAATGCAGGACCACACACACACACACACACGGTTTATGGAGACTCTCCATAGGCGTAATGGTTTTTAATACTGTACCAACTGTATATTCTATCCCCTAACACTAACCGTACCCCTAAACCTACCCATCACAGAAAACCTTTGGCATTTTTTGAATTTCCACACATGAGGACACAGGAAGTTTCCTCACAAACCATGTTTGCACAGTAATACCTTTGCTGATCTCTATCTACATACAGTAGAATCAAAATTTATTGTGAGTAATTTTATTTATAACTTTATAAATAAACTGTATTTATTGTGGGTTTTTGTTTAGTTTTTTGCTTTAAAAATCTCATTGATCTCTCTGTCATTTTCTCTTATGTTACTTTTCTCATTAAGTCATCTAAAATGACAGTTAATTTATCTTTCTATAAATGTGATTGATTCATTTTGAATGGGAAAACCAATGCAAATTTTATCATGGCAAACCTTTGGTGTTTTTTTGTTTTGTTTTTTTAAAGAAGTATCTTGTGCACACCAAGGTTCCATTAATAAAATACTATAAATTATAATTTAAAATAACCGTCTTCTATTGTACTAGATTTTAATGTGTAATTTATTCCTGCTATAAAAAAAAAGAAAAAGAAAAAAGAAATTAACATAATTATTCCAGTCCAGTGTCACATGATCCTTGAGAAATCATTTTAATATGCTCGATATATTTTCTTTATCTTTGTACTTATGTCAATATGGTACAAGATTATGCTATTCAAATCAATGTGATAAATGGGTTAGGTCAAAAGTAATCTACTGACATACTAAAATGTGACATGTAAACACTGCAGATCACTGATTGGTCAGAGAGAATAGTCACTACCAGCGTTATTGGATTTGCGACACTAGACACCGACCAAACCCAAACAAACTTCTTCATCTCGCAGCCCAGAAAACAACTCGTTATAGAATGTGCCTTTAGGTGAAAGACCGACATTGCGTGTTAGTGAGATGACAAGGAGAGAGGAGCGATAGATAACTGGACTAAAAATAATATTACCTAAAGGGTCCTTATGCTAGGAATGTGGTTATTTATTTTCAACAATGTGAATGTCTGAGTTGAGCATTGTTCGTTTGTTCGGTACATCTGAATTCTCTTGTAAATCAGTCGCAATTTCGGCACAGGCTTTGCAAACAGACTTTTACGATATGGCCATGACAGTAATGCCACAACATGTAAGTAACTGTTAATTCTAATGCACAATCTGTGAAAAGTGATTTCGGATATGTAATGATTCATGTCGCTACAGTCAGATGTTCTTTGTCTGTGTGTCAGTAAATCAAACCAGTGACTAAACGGTCAACTTCACATTTTTTCTCTTAGTAGGATGAAAATAATCTTATTTAGACTTTGATTAAATTATATATAGAAAGCGATCAAAGAACGCTCCCTTTACAATCGCTGGAGCTGTCAATCAAACAGCGCAAGTTTATCAGTGGCTGAGTTCTGGACTCTCGCCAAAACTCTCGTTATAATCGTTATAATTGCACTGTTAGTTCTGATGAAAGCTTTCGTGAGAGTGCAGGAATTGAGTTACAATGACGAGATCACAGCATTCATGCGCTCAGCATGTCTGTGATTGGGTACATGCGCATCACTGCAACCTTTCATGCCACTATCTAAATATAATGCTATAGATCAAAGTATAGTGCTATAATCAACACTTTCCACCAGTAGTTAACCTTGAGAGCTGTAATAGTAAAGATGTAAGCCAATCACAGCAGTGGGCGTTTACACTGAAGTCTCACAGCAGACACGCCCCTTCAAACAGAGCGTTCAAATCAGAGGGCTAAAATCAGGGTAGCGAACATGCCTTATTTCTAAATTCTGACAATTTAAATGTAAAAATCATACTAACATTATAAGTGCACCCCAAGAAACATTATAAAACAATAAGACAATGCAGTTCATGACCATTTAAGTTTCTTGTATAGGCTAGCACTTGAGCCATAATGTCAATTAATTTTGACTCGCTTACAAGCTTAACTTGTATTTAACCTGGACTATTACTTTAATTCCACCACACTAGATACATGATGACAGAACAGCTCTGAGGAAGATGACGACTCTAATAGCAACATTAGATATTAGTAATTCATTAAAGTGGCAGTAAAAGAGCAGTCCATGCAGAATGAATTATTCACTGGTCTGGGCTGGAGAGTCCAGACAATACCAGGCAAATCTACAAGAGCATTGCACAACATCAGAGAAGTGGAGTGTGTATTTGCTCAGTTACACATGACCTCACCAAACCTCTATCAACTTAAGCTTCAGAGAGACCCAGATGTAAGTCTAAGAACAGTTCAGAGTCAGACAGATGATCTTCTAACCTAGCCTGTCGATCACATCTCAAGGGAGGGAATTTGGTATATGCACTGGAAAAGAGGGCAAAGATATTGTACCTGCTACCAAATGTGAGCTACTATAGACTGTAAAATGTTTGTAATATTTACAGAAAAAAAGTTAAAATACCACCGTAAAAAACAGTTAATTGGTTAACTTTAAGTTAACTCACCATATACAGTGAAAAACTGTAGATTGGTTTATTTGGTAATTGGTTATCACCAAATTATATGTAATATGGTGTAGTTCCTGTGTGACAGCACAAGATTATATTTTATTGAAATAGTTTTGTTTATTCTTGTTTCAGTAATGTACATGAAAGGTGTTTTGACATAGAACCGCATAAATCCGAGTCTGAGGACGTGAACATGACGCGGTCATCTGTTATGCGGTGTGTACTTTGAACTTAACACCTTTAACCTTATTATTGATTATTCTCAGATTAGGTCAAGTAAGTCGATTCGAGTCTGGCCTAAATTCTAAGCATAAAATGCTTAAAATTTTGTCAAGACTTCTCCTTGGTATGTTCTTGCTCAAAGCCTTAAAACACTATAAATCAAAGCCTCAAAGGCAGTTTTTGTATTGTCTGTACTCTGTACAATAATCATGCTTTCAATCAAAGGTGTAGACAGCTCTGGGCTTCTTGTCTTCAGCTCTGGGCTTTAGAGTCGGGGGTTTTGACGTATCAGTATCCAAAGAGGCAATCAACCCTTCAGTCTTTTATATTCCTGTTGTTCACCGCCAAAGTTAGGTTCTAATCTTCTTGATTGACGTACGTTGTAACTTTCCCAAGACTCAAGATCCTTCTTAGGCCTCGCAGGTGCAAGCTGTCCGCCTTTTCATGTCCTTGAACTCCTGTAAACTAAGGTGGCTGATTTCCTTTTAAGGTTCTAGGAGTAGGACCACAATAGAACCAGAGTTCTTTGTTTCCTTGAACACACACACACACCTGTGTACTGGCAGTCCCATTTCGCTCTTCCTCCTCATGGGTAGGCACACACATAAATAATTAACAATAACTGTACATCTCTGCCCAAGCAATGCATAAATACATTACCCAAATATGTGTAAAAGCATCTCAAATAAATAAACAAGGAGGCAGAGTAATTGCATTTCCTTGATATTATAAAACAGTTAATATCGTAAAAAAAACAACAACAAAAAACAGCTTTATATATGGTCAGACATATATTATATTACTGTCATTATATTATTATTATTGACCAAAATCAAGGAGATGAACAAAGGAGAGGCACCTTGTCCGGCGCCTGCGAAGGGGCGAGGATGCTCCATTGTCTGCGTTTGGCTGCAAAGGGCGGCGAGAGCGTGTTATGAAACAATAGAGCCGAGGACCGAGTCCATTTTAGAGGCCCTGCTAAAAATAGCATGATACACCGAACATCATAAATCCCCAGGACATTGTGAGCTTTGGTGGAGCAGAATTAGACACTTCAGAGGACCTGGAGCCTCAGGACACACAGCTCGAGGAATTCATCATATGCTTTAGGTCGAGGGGTCAGGTCTGCTTGCAAACATTGTTTCCTCATTTTCTTCCTTTCCAAGTTCAAGAATGCAGGAAGTTCTATAGTCTTGATGTTTTCTAGACACAAGAGCATGTCTTGCACGTGAAATAGTTCCCTTTTGAGTGCTCATAAATCATATTTACAGCATTAAACAACTGTATTTGGAAGTTCAAGTGGTTTGAAATCAATCAAGCACAGTTTATAGTTTGGACTCTTCAGATATGAAACCTTCTAAAGCACATCAATTCAACTTGTTTTTTTATTTGTATTTTTTATTTAAATTACTTAAATATATTGTGCAACTGACTTTAGAATGAAATAAAACTAATAAAAAAATTATTATCAGATTTATTTTAGTGGAGCTTTTAACTTCACACGGCATTGTTGAATTAAACAAGTTATTTTCATTAAATCAAATATCTTAAAAATAATTATAAAAATAACAATAAAAAAGATGTAAAATTAATGAGTAAATAAATAAATTCATTATTATTAATTCAAAATCATTTCTGTAAAATAAACAAATAAATCAAAGTAAAATAAACAAACAAACATTTAATTGGTAACCCTTTTTTCAATTACAGGTTTTATTTGTTAACATTAGTTAACTACATGTTAACATGAACTAACAAGGAAAAATACTTCTAAAGCATTTCATTAATCTCCTAATTCATGTTAATTTCAAAATGTATTAATACATTATTTAATGAAAAGTTGTATTTTGTTAATATTATTTGGACCTGAGCAAAAATGAACAAAGATTAGTAAATATACTGTAATCTCAATGCATTGCTTATTGTTAATTAATATTGGTTAGTGTATTAACTAATGTCAACAAGTGGGACCTTATGGTGTGTTCACACCAAACGCGAATTTCATTATTGGCGCGAGTAGATTACATACAAAGTCAATGCAAAGACGCGAATCGGCGCGAATTGTTGCCGGGCGGTGCGAATGACGCGAATTGAGCGACGCGTTTCCTGAATCGCGTCTTCCGCGCAAGTTGAAAAAATTGAACTCGAGCGGAAAATTCGCATGACGCTTAGTTGCGCAAGCCAATCAACGAAGAGCTCATTGATACGTCCGGTTACTATCACTGTTGTCGAAAATGGAGGAGCCATTATTGTGAACCCAGACACGTCGGCGTTTGGCTTTCCTCCGTATTTGGGACTTCCACAACAAGTACAGAGCTGCAATATCATTTATTTCAGACATGACGGAAAAATTATGGCAGAAAGAAATTGTGTTGATCTTGATGATGACGACACACTCCTTTTCGCGGGATGTTTTTATTCGCGAGTGACGCGAAAAACATCCCGCGAGTAATCTAGAGCGAGTAACGCGAAGTGTATATTCGCATCGCGTTACTCGCTCTAGATTACTCGCGGGTTGTTTTTCTTGTTTTTGATGTGAACACGCCTTAAGAGAGACAATTCTTTATCAAACCGTTTCAGACACTGAGAAAAGAGGTGATGCTGCAATGCATATTATGAGAAAACGTATTTTTGACCTGCATGTAAACCTATTGTTGGAGACTCCAGAACAAAATTAGGAGCCTTTAAAATGCTATACAGTATTTCAAGTACAGAAGTAACTTACATCAGTCAGCTGGAGCTCATTAGTCGGTTTAAAACACTCAGCAAAATGACTTTCTCTGATGTTTTACAAAACACCACCTTCATTCTTCTATCTTGATTTACAGTTAAACAATGTCCTGGGTTCAAATACATTTTAGCTCCATTAACAATGTTTGTTCATGATGCTTATGAAGTTTTACAAGAAAACACTATTTCCATCCTGCTACTCCAAAATGTCATGTTTAATTCAATGTGTTACTTGACATTTCTTTATAATTATTTGTGAAATTTACAAGCAATTTCTGAGTTTCAAAAGCAGAGCCACAAAAACAAAACAAAAAATCATTTTAAGGGTGGAATTGAGACCAAAGTGAAAATAAGCAAATACAAGGACTGTTTGCATGGAGAGAAAAACATCTGTAATGCATAAAGATAAATTCATCCGGCTAGTACAGACAATTTAGTCACTTACAAATCAAATACTAAATGGGTTTTTAAATGAATTATTAATGTATAAATGCACCACATTTTAGCTTTTAAATGCTCCATAACACTTCCACATTATAGTGG
>FLSR01000303.1:77138-95148 GCA_900092035.1 Leuciscus waleckii | reverse complement strand
GTGTGCGTGTGTGTGTGTGTGTGTGTGAAAAACCGCATTCTCAAGTTATATTTTCATCGTGTAAGCATACATGCATAAATACATTCATAGGTGTAATTTAAAGTAAAGTGTAAAAGCTAGTACTGCAGAACAGGAATGATGAAACTTGGTGAAACTGAAAATACTTTTTCCGCTAATGACAAACACGACAATAAACCCTCTTATGAACAAGAGCATCTGCCAAACACAAGCAATTTTCAGCTTCAAACTGGATTGATACTGGAAACAGGTGTAAACGAGGTTAATGTGTAATCCGCTTTCACGGGAGGAATAGAGTGACAGCGCTGAATGAAACGAGACATGCCGGTAATGAATCGCCGAGCGTGTGTTGGCTCGCAGCGTTTGACAACATTACACTGTCAATGAATAGAGGTCGACGGGGGGCAGAAAGCTCTCAGAAAAACCCCTCAGACGCCCAGCAGGAGAGAAACACACTCGTGTAGAGTGACTGAGAACCAGCACACAGTCAGACCAGGCCGATAACAGCGGGTCTTCATCAAAACACATGAGGAGATCGTTTACTCGCCCTCACACCTGTGTGACTTTACCTTGCAATTACAATGATGACTGGTGCTTTCAAACTTCAAAAACGATGCAAAAGCATCATGAAAGTATCATAAAAAAAAGACTCGTGACCCCCAAGCATGAAAGCTTCAGTACCTACTGAGACTGCATGGAAATATAGATATGGAATAAATAAAAAGAATGTCATAAAGGTTTGGTATGGAATGAGATTGAGTTTGTTTGCTTTATTGATGTCGTTTATGCTCAGAAATCACGCTCTTTAACACCTAAATAAATCAGTTTTGCACGTTTGGATGTACAAAAAATACTTATGAATGCACAGCTTCAGAAAACGTACGAATCCTTTGTATTACAAATATATTTGTATTAGGACTGTGAAACCATTAATCGCATCCAAAATAAAAGTTTGTGTTTACATAATATATATATGTGTGGACTGTGTATCATTATTTTGTATATATAAATACACACACATGCATGTATACATTTAAGAAATGTTTGCATGTATATACTGTGTAGCCTATATATTTAATTTATATTATATATAAATATAAGTATTTTATATATAAATGACGCATTTTTCTTGAATATATACATGCATGTGTGTGTATATATACAAAATAATTATACACAGTCCACACGCATATATTCTGTAAACAAACTTTTATTTTGGATGCGATTAATGCGATTTATTAGGACAGCCTAATTTTTATAATATAAAGATATTTAATGCAGTAAGTTTATGATCATTATGGTGCATTTGCCATTTTTAGCCACATTTGTGCCACAGAAAGCTAAATAAAAATTATTAATGATGACAATTTATGTATTTAATGACATTTTAAAAGTTCATGTCATTTGGCATTGAATAAATATATTAAGATTAGCCTATTAATTTTCTGAATTCCATATTCCATGAACCTAAAATGATTCAGAAATGATTTAGATTCTGTTAATAATGTACAAATACCTACAATTGCTAAAGAAATCATGCTATTTACATGCAAACAATGGTGTATAAATAATTTCCACTCAGAAATTGCTAGTAAAATTCACAATTAATTGCAAAGAAACAGCAAGTAACACACACTGCATTCAAATTTTGAAGTAAAAGCCTGAAATAGTATTTTGGAAAACATACTCCAATAATCTGTTTTATTTACAGCTTCAAAAAAGTCTTAAAGGTACAGTAGCAAAACCACCTGCTTAATTCGAAGAGTCAGAGAGCATGCAAATGCGTAATAACACTTTGACTAACAGCATAATTGGACTTATAAGAGAAAACAATAAACACGTTCGGCATCATGCCAGATGTTTACTGGGACGAGTTCTGCTCTGATGTACAGAAGTGTTAATGTAAAGACTCAAACCCACTCAAGAACACAGGATGAGATGAGATAATAAAAGAGAAATGAAACGCAGGCTGTACAGATGGAGGAATGATCTGGCCAGCCTTTAGTATTTATAAATAAATCAGTCAAAATTCCCAGCAACACGTCTGATCACAACCAGATCTGACTGTCAACACCTCTCCTCGCTGTCTGTTACTCACACATATGGCCAGACAATCTGTCAGCGCAAACATGAGCGTGTGTTTCTGCATGTTTCGGACTGTCTACTGCCAGTCTATAAACACCGCCAAACACTCCACGACAGCGAGAGAGAGAGAGAGAGAGAGACGGACACAACCATTGAGTGATACAGAGAACGAGCAATACTTAGAACAAACAAAGAACAAACCATACATAGAATAAACAACAGAACGAACGATACATAAAACAATAAAATGAAACGATAGTAGGTTCATATTGCTCATGCCGCTAAAAAAAAAATTTATTGTGAAAGTGATTCCAACAATATCGTTGTAATTATATATATGTTGTATGACTCTCTTATTATTTTTTAAAACTATATTTTTATCGTTATTGTTATAGTAATAGTCCTTGGTGTGAACGAGCCTTAGTTAAAAACACACAAACGTGATGTCACCATCAGATCCTACAATCCCTTGCAGCAGGATCGTTTTTCCAGTAAACGTGTAGAAATGAGCGGTCAGGGGTTTCGCTGCCCTTGTCGTCTTTTTCTGCCGTGACCTCTAAAATATGGACGTCCGAGATCATATCGCGAAAGCAATACCTGCGCCAGCAGCCTGAACACACAGATTGATTCCCGCCGCCAGACGTCCAGCGCGCTTCCTGCACACTTCCCCGTCAGCACTGTGTGCACACACACATCTGATCTTTATCTTTACCAGCTTTCCTTGGGCACGTGCCTACGTGTGATTAACGGCCCGGCCGAGTCGCTAAGTGAGTGTGTTAGCACGCTAGTCAGTAGCGCTAACTCTGAGACGAGTGCGGTAGTTGATGAAATTCATGAACAAAGAGCGCTTTCAGCTTAAAGATTTCAAAATGAACTTTGAGGATGTTGCAACCAGGTTTATGTGATAAATAAATAGCAACATTTCTTCATTTTATTTGTATGTACACTTCACTAACACTAATGCTGCTCTTGTGGGATCATTAATGGGAATTACCCATCAGTCAACACTCAATACACACCGAGAACACACAGGAAGCATCTAAATTCACAGACATCTTATGTTGTATGCAGAGGAAGAATGAGCTCAGCCCAAATCACCATGCTTTGAAAATTGTGTCTCAAAAGTGCTGCGTTGGTGTACTATTTGGTGGATTTTT
Organism: Leuciscus waleckii; assembly: GCA_900092035.1. Lineage (NCBI taxonomy): Eukaryota > Metazoa > Chordata > Actinopteri > Cypriniformes > Leuciscidae > Leuciscus > Leuciscus waleckii. The sequence goes on along the minus strand of FLSR01000303.1, from coordinate 91,888 downwards.
GAAGCATGCAGCATGCATCCATTTGGACTAATGTCAACCATATGCATGCATGCTTTTGGATTCATTTTACCCATCATGCATGCTTGCATTTTGAATAATTTTACCCATCATGCATGCTTGCATTTTGAATAATTTTACCCATCATGCATGCTTGCATTTTGAATAATTTTACCCATCATGCATGCTTGCATTTTGAATAATTTTACCCATCATGCATGCTTGCATTTTGAATAATTTTACCCATCATGCATGCTTGCATTTTGAATAATTTTACCCATCATGCATGCTTGCATTTTGAATAATTTTACCCATCATGCATGACTTGGTATGTGCCTTATTTCCAATTGAAACAGGTTATTCATAAAAAAATGGAACTCATAACATCAGCTTTTTTGGTCTAAAATTATGAAGACAAAATTGAATTTATAATAACACTGATGATTTGTTCACATAAAGACTTGGAATATGTTTTAAGAAGTAAATAGAGTCAACATTGCTGATTTAAAGTCCGAGATCCAGCCTGGTTTCTAGTGCATGTGCTTGAACATGTTGTCAAAAGTATTCCATCACAAACTGAAGTACACACTTTCACTGTGTAGCAGAAGTATGTGATTTGGGATGCAGCCATGTTTGGATTGCCGTGACCTTCGTTCCTCACAGTGAGCCTCGCATTGTTTCCTTGGACACGAGCTTTTGATGCAGAGCGGAACAACCTTCCAGATCTCATAAGACAGTGATGGGACCACACGTCTGAGACGAGAACAGCCTGTACACTTTCCTCTCAAAAACTGACACTTACTGTCACAAAACTGTGTATAGGCGAGCGGCGTGCGCTGCGATGACAGTTCTCTTCCCGCTACACCCACGCCATTCCCTCCGCATCACTCCAAATGCTCTCTCTCTCTCTCTCTCCTGCGCGCGCCTCTCAGACAAATGAAAGTGGAGTAGATTTAGCGGCGTACAGCGGCTCAGGGGGTTTAAGCTCCTGCGACTAGTATCATGTACCTTTCTTTTGCATCCTGTTTTACTCGCCAAATTCTGAAGGGCTGTTGCATCATCAACAACACCTCACAGGAGCGTGTGAAGAGTACAGCGGCGGTTTACTCAAAGCCCAAACGTTACAACATGACAAAGTGCCATCTGTGGTTGTGTTCACAGAGAGATCACTGACAACTGCTGAGGGAACTACAACACCACCGTACTGGAAACATCACAAACACTGTACTTACCAACCTCTCGAATATACAAGGAAATGGGATACAAGGATATGGGAAAACACTATAAAAAGAAAACTTTTTAAAGGTGTGTCCCGTGAAAATATTTCCAGGTCAAATTTCAACACAAAAAAATATATATTAAAAAAAAATAGCAAAAATTTTAATTGTAATAAAATAAACCTTAAAGGACATAAAATAGCCTTAATTTTCTTAATGCTAAATATATTATTCACCACAAAAATAAAATAAAATAAAATAAGCCTTAAAGGACCTGAAATTGCTTTAATTGTCTCAACGCTAAATATATTATTCACCAAATAAAATAAAATAAAATAAAATAAAATAAAATAAAATAAAATAAAATAAAATAAAATAATCTTAAAGGACCTAAAATAGCCTTAATTTTCTTAATGCTAAATATATTATTTTAATTGTATTGTGAGCTACAATAAGCACCTTAAATATCAACTTTAAATAAATTATTAATTATAAAAGACACAAAATCACCAAAAGTTCAAATTTAGCCACAGAAGAAAACAAAAGCATTGAAACTTTTTGGGAAAACCCGTGCTATAAATTTGTATAACAAAAATAAAAAAGTTAAAATATAACGAGCTCCAGGAAAGGCATCCAAAATGAAACAGAAACAGAAATAAAACGTGAGCACAGATCCCAGATCAGCTCCATCTCACTAATTAAGGGAACCTGATTAATATTCATTAGCTGCATTAAAAGGGTTGAACTCCACTTACAGCCTGAGAAACTGAGCATGACTTCAGATGTTTTATTAAAGTGAAAACACACCTATCCTCAACCAAGGGCGAGTTACACACTGACATTTAATGCTCAGGTTTGTTTTACAGGCTTGTTCAAATCTACTAGCATGACCCGACGCAACAAGCACCACTAATCAAAGACATGAGCATCAAACAAAAGTGTGAATCATAAAGTCATTCTGTGAGTCAGAAAGAAAAGCCTGTAATGAATCGTCTGTTGCGCACACAAACAAACAAACAGCAGTATGAATAAACCTGTTGTTCTGAAAGAGAGACACTACTGAAGAGTTCAACTAATGACCACACACACACACACACAGAGAGAGAGTAAATGCTTTCCTAAACAATACCATCATCCATTCTCTCTCCATTCAAAGTACTTTACTGGTGACATACAACAATACCAAAAAGCATCACAAACAGTGACCAGTAGGAAATACACCCAAAGCAGAATAGAATAGAATAGAATAGAATAGAATAGAATAGAATAGAATAGAATAGAATAGAATAGAATAGAGATTTAGAACACAGCTGTCCAGGAACTCTCTGACACACTTGAACTGTCGGTCTCTACACACACTGACTGCAGAAGTGAATACTCACACAGACGGTCCCGATCCTGAGCGCTCAGCACACGCTCCTCCACAACACAACACAACACACACACGGCTCCAGTGATCCACCAGCTACAGATGAGGAACACCAGCAGAGAGAGTGATGGAGCGAGAGAGAGACGAGAGAGAGAGAGAGTGGGAGGAGAATACCGTCACACAACACACACGCGCACGCTCATCTTATCATCACACACTACTACATTACACATGATTCACACAAGGCTTAAGCAGGTCTACAATAATATATACAATACAAATATTACATTTGATTATTTTTATTATTAGATTAAATTCACATTAAAATAGGTGGTTGGTTGGCAACATAGCTTGTGACTGAATCCTTGTGACAGGAATACAGTACACACACTCACACACACACACACACACACACACACACACCCACACAAACACTCAAACACACACTCACATGAACACACATACACGAACACTCACACAAACGGCAGTTGTTTTTGTGCTTAATTTAAAGTCTAAAAATAAATAGAATACAATGTTTATTTCAGTTTAAATTGTTTTCTATGTAAAAAAAGTATTATTATGTATAATTATTCTTTGTTCTTTAGTGACATTCTTGTATAAATTGGATGGTGTGTGGATCTTATTTCAGCTAAAATTACTGATACATCTATTCCCAGCTAGTGTTACAACTCACCCGAATAGTAGCCTATGGTTGTAACAATGGAACTCTTTGTGTTTGACATTAACTCACATTATAAATCTGTGATTGTGTTGAACATCTTCAAGTGAGTAATATTTGTAGTAGACAAATGTGGCTACCGTACCGTGTATCCAATTTTGAGAGATCTGGCAGAAACAATCACTGAGTGACGATGCTCAAACAAAAAGTATTACTTCCATCCTCTGTCTCCCCCACTGTATTAAAAAACATTGAATTTGTTAAACTCATACAATACATTTTTGATACCAGAAATAGTTGATCTCCAGACATGATATCTGAACTAAAATCAAAACAGAAATCAAACATGAACAAAACACAAATTATCAAGGTGACTTGATTAATAGTCAATAGCTGCATTTAAACTTCTCCTAAAGACTGACAAACTGAGAGGATCTTGTCAAGTCCAGTTTACTTTGCCAAATTTAGAGACTGAGCTTTGCAGTTTATCTCGAACACACAACAAAACTCCATTTATAACTTAAAGTTGTACATTAAAGAAATTAATAATCGCCTTTTTATTTTCAATGTGAGAACAGCTTGTAACAAAACGAGACCTCCCCGACTTCCTTTGTTGTCTATGAAAGCCGATTTTTATGGGTCGGTTTTGCCGGGAAAATCAAAACATTCTATCGAGAGCCTCTTCCGTTCAAGGACACATGAAATAAATGCTCACAAAGTTCAGGATAATGCTAAAGAGCTATTCTGTACAGTGATGCCAATGTGTCATGCAAAGAAAGGATTAATTCAAACTGTGGTCTCACATTGCCAGATCTATATTGACTTTGAAATATACCTACTTTATAATCAAACTATGTAATTTGAATTACCTCATCTGTCGACATGATGCCGGTGAATCGCAGAGCTGGTTCAAACATATCCACATCGCCATGATCAGATGCTTTCTGAACTGCTGTTTCCTCACCGCTGTCATTTTTGTTGTGTGTTTATTTTTGCATCGGGAAAGCGCGCAACTATTTACATATTCATTTAAACGTCGCTCACCGCAGCGTGGACGGCGTCGGGATGTTCATTATCCCTGAAAATGTATTTCCAGCTTCTGTTTACTTCTCAGAGAAGGACGAAAAAAAAGATCTTCCCTGTGAGTAAAGTTATATCAGGCCTTGAAACACTTTCAATCTTTGGTGCACGAGCTGTTACTGCTGGGTGCAGTTCACTTAACGGCCACCGGGCTTTAAGAGACGGACATGAACGAGTTCAAGACACATTTCCAATTTCCCACAGCACTGTTCATTTAACATTAAATCATGAATGAAGAATTTCTATATGACAAATACCTTTTTAAAGGCAAATGTGTTTATCTTGAGGCAACTTTTAAAGTCCCCCTGTGGTCAAAATCAAGCTTTTAATGTTTGTTTATATTTTTGTTTTATGCTTTTTCAGACAAACCATGTGCGAATTCATGTCAACACCATTGCTGAGTATTTTCTCCTTAAAACTGCAGTGAACCAAAAATCGCTGGTGTTTCTGACGTCACAAACTACCTATACCCAATCAGATCAACGTGCGATCGTCAACAGTGGATCTCTGAGCTGCTGTGAGTGAGTGTAGGCGGGGCTATTTGCATAATAATAGAACTGCGAATACTAAATCAGGCAAGGGTGTAGAGTTACATTCAAGCTATTTTAAGGCATGTAGAAAAATATTTCAAGGATAAAACACTTAAATATGTAATTTTGGTGATCAAATGGGAGTTTTAAGGGATAAAATTATTGACTAAAGGAGACTTTAGTTTAACACTCTTTGCATGCATATTTAACTATCATGCGAACTCAAGTACACATTTAGGCTACAGTGTTAAAACATTTCACTCATTTACTTCAGGACTCAAATAGAATCATTTACTTACGGTTAGTGATGCAGCTGCAGTCAGATCCAATAGGCTACAGCTGACTTTTCTTTGCGAACGGTCTATTACACTGTGTCTCAGTTACAAAACAAAATAATATAATATAAAACATATAATCCTCTGACATGATCCGGGGCGCCATTAAAAAAACCATCCACTTGTTTCTGACGCTGGGATCCTTCTGAAGTCTGTACAGAGACGCAAACCAGCCGTTTCAACAGGACAAAGCGAACGTTCTTTCACTCGTCCATTTGTTCTGTTGTCGACAGACACAACCGCGTGGAGTGTGTCAGAAACTGAACACACATCTGTATACTGTCTCAGTGTAGACAGCAACCATGATTATAATGGATTTATTTGCTTTTGACGGGACGCTCACATCCAGTCTAGGCAACTGCCAGCCTTTAAGCGTCTGAACACCAGTGGGTGGGGCCAATGATGCTACTATTGGTCAATGTCTTGCTCTGGAGGCAGTCATATGTGTTTACCCATGTTCCATTATCACAGATCCCGCAATATCAGAAGAACAAGGTGTTTTAGAGCTTGTTTAAATAAATGCTTTATTTATAATCAGGAGGATGTTTTAAGATATGAAACTTGCAGGATGTTTTAAAGACTCTTATTTGTCAAAAGATCAAGGCAAGTTTTGATTTCTGATTTCATGTCATGACCCCCTTCAGAGCCGGATTATCCATAAGGGCACTTGGGCCAGTGCCCAGGGGCACCAACCATCACAACCACTAGGGGGGCACCACATGACACAAGTTTTAAAAATATTTTTCGCAAATTGTTATATTATTAACTTGAAATTCTTGAAAGACCATACATAACTCGTTTATGAACACTAATTTAACAACAATAATATTAATAATAAATTATAAAGAAATAAAGATTACATGACCACTATCACTCCCCCCCCTCCCTTCCCAATCTGTCAGAGTTGAGTTGGTCCACAACAAGTAACGTTACGCGCAAATGTGTCATTTTTTTTAACGGCTACAGAAAATGAATCTAAATCCAAAATGGACAGACGTCAATTGAGTGGTTTTGCAAAAAGAAAGTTAAAGAAAGACAAGGACGCTAGACGTTTAGTTACAATTCAAAATGTTCCAGGGATCGAAAGTTTTTTTCTGAGAACATCACGGGAATTGCGATCACTAGCAGCGCTGAGTCTGACGAAGCCGGAGCTAACTGTGGAGACGATAACACTATGGTACCGCCGCCAAATGCACTCGGGCGCCGCGCCGCATGATTAACCTTTTGAGATTTTTATTTCTGTGCCCCTGACAGTGCTACCGACGTTGCATAACTGCCAGATTCAAACTGTGCTTTCGCGCGTTGGCTGGCGCTGAGCCAGAGTCGGACGCGTTCTGCGCTGTCATATATCACAATTAAGCAGTGTTTTCAACATCATAATGTTTATTTTAGGTTTCAGATATTTAAATACACATAAGCACGAGTTAGTTAGTTAGTCAGTTAGAATATTTTAAACTTGCGCAAGGGTTAAAGAAAAGATCGAAAATAAATATTTGTGTGTGCTGTAAAGTGGTTAGAAAATAATTAAATCGGAATCGGCTAAAATCGGTATAGGCAGGTCAAACTCAATGGGAAATCGGAATCGGCCTAGAAAATTGTAATCGGTGCATCTCTAAATAAAACAGCACCAAATATTCTCAAAATTATGCCACTTTCCTTTCCTGTTAAAAGACAAAGGTCATACATTTGAAAAAGAGAGAGAAAGTATTTTTACATAAGTAAAATACTTTTTTTTGTTATTATTTTTGGGCAAACGTGAATTGACGCTGTCAATGAATTGATGTACAGGGGGGGGGCTTTTGAGGTATACCACCACACTGTCTTAATACTGCCCCCTTTAACATGTATTCACACAAAAAAATTATTGTAATATTATTTCACATTATCACTGTTTTTACTGTATTTTGAATCAAATAAATGCACGAGACTTCTTTCAAAAATATTTTTTAAATCTTACCGACCCCAAATCTTTGAGAGTAGTGAAAAATCTGTACATTTTTATAACGTCTACATTTTTAAAGTTATGCATACACTATCTTAATTTGGTCTGGTAAACAAAATATAAACACTTCACACATGTACGTCGAGGCTGTACATACAATGTCTACATTTCAGAAGTATAGTGTACTGTACTGATATGTATCTTAACAGCCTCCTGGGATGGATAGTCCTTCGCACTGCGCAGATTGAAGACCAAACACCTGCACACACACACACACACACACACACACACACAACACACACACACAATCTCCTCCCTAGCGTAACTCATTAGCAGTCTGGCACAGTGAAATCACAGAAGCCGAATAAACGAAGGGGAAGTTGTGAACGGCTCAGACGTTTAGTGTTTACATGTGAAATCCCTCAGGAGCAACGCAACTATCTGTCATCCCTAGAGCTTTCCTGTAGGAAAACACACACCGATCTGATCCGGCTGATCAGGAGAGACTATAGTTTATAGTGGTTCTCAATGAGGGGCCGTAAAAGATGAATACCTTTTTATTAATAAATTAAAATGATCTGCCTCTAAATTAGGTTTTTTTTTAAAGTAAACTAAAGTCATATTTCGGTAACAATTTATTTTGATGGTCTACTTTAGACACTCTACTAACTATTGAGCAATTTTGCAACTACATGTCAACTAACTCTCATTAGAGTATTAATAGACTGTCTGCTTAATATCTGATAACACTTTAACACTCATAACTACTAACTACTGTATAAGTAACTTCTCAACTACATGCCATCTTATCAATCCTACCTGATAGTCCAATGCAGTGAGAGTAAGTTGCAAAGTTTCTTATAGTTTAATTAGTCTAAAGTGGACAATTAAATTAAGGAGTTACCCATATTTCTTTTTTTACATATAAACTGATAGGCCGAGTTTTGAGGGGAACTTCTGTGTTTGCTGAAATTATTTCACCAGCTGTCAGATAAAACCATCATTTCAGCACTAAAAACACTTTCATATTTTCTTTGACATGAAACGTTTGGAAGAGTTTTAAGAAGCACAAAGCTGACAATGTCTCAAACTTTCTAAACAAACTCGCACCTTCAACTGAAAGCAGAAGCAGACACACAGGTTTCTGCGTTTGCTGTTTTAATCTGTGATACTTGACAGAACAGTGAGATCTGAGCTTTACCTTATTTCACCGCGGTAACTAAGCCGGAGGAAGAGTTTGTTTGCTGCTTTTGAAGGTGAGGAGGAGCAAACACAGGGTTCCCACAGTGGTGAACTTCCACAACCTTACCATGACCTTATAGATTGCATGGGATTACTGGATAAAAGTAAAAAAAAATGCATTTACAAAAGAACCATTGGGTCTCATTCACTAAGCATGTGGTTATCTACATTTACAAAAAATATATACAACTGAAACCACACATACGCAAAATCCACATACTCTGGATGTCTGTATAGTTGTGTTAAGATTAAATTGTATACATATATTTCATCTTAAATTTATTTAATCAAATGTGAAAGAGTAAGAAAAGCAGAGTTACAGTTTGAGCTGTGAGATTTCATCGTATACAGATGTGCATATTAAAATTAGAACGAGGTTATGTTAGTGCAAACACATGTGAATTTAGGCAAGAATTTCTATATTGTGCGTCCAAATATGAAAATGAGATCCAAATTCTAGCCAACAAAATATTTCATAGGAGAGCACAGCTAAGGCTGTAAGGTTATGAAGAAAGCCCTTATATGGAGAGTGGGTGTGGTTTATGCAAATTGATAAGTTGAGCATGCGGTCACTCACTTAGGACACTTCAAATTTATTATCATTGGAGTGAGGTTAAAAATAATTAATGTGCGTACACACGTTGTGAACTAGACCTTTTTTTGTGTGTGTGAAAACTTCTGTGCGTCCAATTACAAATTAATCCACGCTATTATTGAAACAGCATCTTGAAAAAAATTATTCTGCTGATTTGCAAAAAAAAGCTAAATTAGCTCATTTCATGATGCCAAGTTCAAAAATATTATTCATAGCTTTCCATCACATCATTTTTCACAAAATAAGGATGAATATTTTTCAAATGATATGTGTATCATGCACTTATCAAATTAACAAAAGCAGTCAAATGTCCAAAAAATTTATTTACAATCTGCAAAGTGGAAAAATATTTCAAATACTCCTTTTAATCTGCAAAGTGGAAAAATATGTTCAAATACTCCTTTTAATAAAAAAAAAAACTTAACATAAATGCAAGTATTTTTCTGTCGCTGTCTGGACGTAAAACCACACAGATAAACCCACAAAAAAACATCTGGTCATGTTTGCATTTTCTTCTGTTTCTAGTCAAAGTTCTAACCTTGAAATCAGGATTAGGCATAAAATAATGTTATGCATGGAAAAATCAGCTGAGAATTAAACAGACAGTTGTGTAACCCGACTCCGAGGAAGACAAGAATCATGTTTTTCTGTCAGTTTTTAAGGGATAATACAAGACGTCTTCACCTTACACACTGGTTATCAAAAAGCAAAAACACTACGAATAATACATTATATTTTTCTAGAGCAAAACAACACTATTTTTGGAATCAGCACCCCAAAATTAGGAAGAAACAAGTATTGGATTTCATTCAGCAAATATGACGCTGACCCAATTTCTCCCAAAAAAATATTTGAGAGCGGAGCATAACTGTACATGAGAACTAATACTGTTGACAATAGACTTTCTGGAACATGAGGAAGTCGTTTCAAAGTTGCTTTCCCAACACTGAGCACCACAAAGATGTAATGACTGAAAGTGTCCCGCGCTAAAGCCCTCTGAGAAACATCTGCTCTGGGTTTAATCAGGACGAGGGCCCGATTGGTCCACATCAGTGTTTTCCCTCCACACACACTCATCGACTGCGGTGGCGGCGTCTTCCAGCAAATGAAATAACGAGGGGTTTCCATAGTGACTGAATCTGACTCGTGTGAAGGATGAAGCCTGTTCTCCAGGGGTCCCCGGGGAGCCCACAGCTCTACATCTTTCCCTTTCATACTTTCTCTCTCTCTCTCTCTCTCCTTCTTCTTCTTCCGTTTCTCTCTCTGGAGCAGCGTGTGCTTTAGTGTGCGAGGGGTAAGTCTGCGTGTTCAAAGCGTCAACTCAAACTCGGCATCATTACCGTATCGGAAGCGCGAGGAAAGGCGTCTGTCTCTCTTCTCTGACCTGCGTGTCTCGTTCAATCACTCCAGCTCTTTTTTATTTCACCTTTATTTGTCTTTCGTAAAGGCAAACCTTTACCTGTGAAACCTCTGTGGAATTGAGAAAAAGAAAACAGATAAAGGAAGAGTGATCAGACAGTCCGACCTTGGCCTGTTCAACTGGACGAGGAGGAGAAACAGCATTGCTGGAAGGATGATCAGATGGACTGGTCAAAATAAAGATTTTACTTGCTTGTTTTGAACTTGTAGAGGAAATAAAACTTCATCTCCATTCAATCTTGAACATTTACTGATACTAAACTGCATAAATGACTCTCTCATTAACATATGGCAGCCCACATTTACATATCAACACCTACTTTGAACGATTAAAGAGTTACACAGGAGATCTCAACAATTTCTAAAACTGCGCTCAGGTTTGCCAAGATACAAAAGTCTGCAATCAAAAGTCATAGATCCCAATATCTTAAAGGGTTAGTTCACCCAAAAATGAAAGTTCTGTCAGTAATTACTCACCCTCATGTTGTTCCAACCCTGTAAGACCTTCGTTCATCTTCGGAACACAAATTAAGATATTTTTTATTAAATCTGAGAGCCGTCTCACTCCTCCATAGGCTTCTAAGGGACTGAAACTTGCTGGCCCAGAAAAGTTATTAAAGACATCGTTAGTCCAAGTGACTCCAGTTGCTCAATCTTAAGTTTATCAAGCAACGAGAATACTTTTTGTGCGTAAAACAAACAAAAACTGGGCCAGCAAGTTATAGTGTCTTAGCAGCCTATGGAGCAGTGAGCCAGCTCTCAGATTTAATAAAAAATATCTTAATTTGTGTTCCGAACATGAACGAAGGTCTTACGGGGTTGGAACAACATGAGGGTGAGTAATTACTGACAGAATTTTCATTTTTGGGTGAACTAACCCTTTAAAGTCCCCCTGTGGTGAAAATCCAGCTTTTAATGTTGTTTATATGTCTATGTGGTGTTTTTAATATGATTTAAGACAAACCATGTGCAAATTCATAAGTCGACACCATTGCTGAGTATTTTCTCCTTCAACTGCAGTGGATCAAAGACAGTCTCAAAAACACGGTTTGAAATCGCTGCTGTTTCTGACATCACAAACTACCTTGTAACAATCAGATCAACGTGTGATCGTCAACGAGTGGATCTCTGAGCTGCAGTGAGTGAGTGGAGGTGGGGCTCATTAGCATATTCAGAAAACCGTGTATACTAAATGAGGCAATAAGGGTGTAGAGTTTCAAAGCGAACTGAAATTTACTGATATAAAATATTTTTAAAATTAAGTTATTTCAACTAGTAATAAGAAATAAACATGATTAAAAACTATATAGACATTAATGCAAATTACAAAAATACTAAAACTTTAACTCAAATTAGTTAACTCAAGTATCCTACGTGTTTTTTTCAAGGATTTTGAGATATTTACTAGAAAACAACTAAAAAAGATGAATTAAAAACTCATTAAGAGTTCTAATCACTTGACTGTGGGAATGTTTCTAAGAGAGCAGATACTTTATCTGTCAGAATGACTGAACGCATTGCAGATTATCCAACAGTGTTTTTCAAACTTTCAAACTAACCCCCCCAAAAAACTGTAGATGTTTGGTTACTGCAATCTCTTCGGTCTCTTTCCCTTCGTTACCGTCCATCTTCCTCTCGCTCTCTGCTGTGTTTTCTGTCACAGATCGCCACAGGTGACCGGATCATTGATCGATTTGAGACACACACACACACACACACACATGACAGGAAACAGCTGTCAGACCCACTGAGAGACAGAGAAACACTTATAGAAGCAAAGGCAGAGATATATTTAGCACATGCAGGCCATCAAACGGAAGAGTGATGAAGACTGCGAGCAGAGACGAGTTTCATCAGAAACACAACCGGCGTAATTGTGAGACGCACGTTACTCTGTCCATTGACCTGAACACTCAGACATCGAGTCATTATGAATAATTTAAGAACGGCAAGCAGAGCATCCAACTCATATTTCATTGGAATCAGCATTCACACACTCTCGTTCACGAGACGGAAACATGTCGCTGTGATCTCTGGGAATACAGCGACTGTATGCATTTCTTAAAGAGTTGAAAAGTGACTTCTGCATGCCTGTTCAAAGGGTTAAATGAAGACACACAAGACACGGGTTTTAAGTTTGCATCAAAGAGTCTTAGATTTGCCAGAGTGAACTGAGAATTGTAGGAGCTTCGGACTCAATGCAGTCAAGAATGATAGTGTAATCGTCACACACCTATGTGATTGGTTACTGTAAAGCAAAATGAAACAAAAACTGGGAGTTTTTAAATATGCACTGGTTAAAATGTTCATTATTTAGCCTACATATACGTTCATGGCGTCCCAAACCTTTATGACGCACCCAAAAATGTTTAATTGGTGACACTTTAAAAATAAGATCTATTTTATTAATATTAATACATGCTGTAGAAGTATTGTTCATTGTTAATTCATGTTAACTAATGGAGTTAATTAATGTTAATAAATTAAACCTTACTGCAAAGTGTTAATAAACTTTTAAACATTTTGCAACTTTCAAAACATTCCCACAACAGATGCTGTGCAAGATACTAATTTTATATATATATGTGTGTGTGTGTGTGTGTGTGTGTGTGTGTGTGTGTGTGTGTGTGTGTGTGTGTGTGTTTTTAAAAAATGTAATCGATTTCAACTTCATTTTTTAAGTTATACAAAAGTGTTTATTAGATAGTAATAATAATAGAAATGACTTGTACAGCCAATCTGATTATACATAGGGTGTTAACCCATGTCATCTAATGCCAATATTGCATGAAAGTCATGTTAACAGTTTTTTTCAGGTCTGGGTTTGTGTTATGGGAATAAATAAAGATTCTTTAAATCAAGTGAAATGCTTTGCTCGTGGGCACAGAGGTTCAGGTTACAGTCAAGTTGCAGCTCACATTCTGGAGTTGATATAAAGTCAACTCCGTTGTGTCAGTCCAGATCCCTGATCCCTCACTAAAGCTACACCTGCAGCGCAAACGTCTCATCATCAGCATCCCACAGGAGTCTGCGTGAAGGTGTGAGGTCAAACTCCACACGTTTCTGTGTCTACAGCGACAGATGATTCCCACATTATTCCTCAAACTTGTGACATTACTCTACTTCACTCACAGGACAGAACACTATTACAGTACAGCCAGAACTGGAAGGAAATGTGCTTAAAGTCACTATGAAATCAAAGACGGACTATTCTTATTTTTATGGAAATCATTTATTTATTTTTTTTATTTTTTTACAGTGTAGGCTTTAAGCAAAATACAATTTTGTGTAGGTGAAAGTACATAATTGATGCAACACTTTTATGCATTAAGCAGACACATTTACCCAAAGTGACTTGCATATTCCAAATAAACATCTCAAATAGCACGCTAAAATTTGGGCGCCGGTCTCAAAAAGATGGTAAAAATTGTAGCTGATAATTAATCACACTGGAAACTAAAGTCAAGTCAAGAGCATTGTGCTGTGGGATACAGTATCCTGCAGCTCTGTTGTATCCTGCATATGTTGACAAATGTTCAAGACTGTAAAGGAATTCAATCCATACAGAAAAGTCTGTGCATTTAATAAGCTATAAATAACATTTATATAGGCTACCTCAGAAACTCCTTTACGTCGTCCAATAGAATGGACATCGTATTTTGTGTGTGTGTGTGTGTGTGTGTGTGTGTGTGTGTGTGTGTGTGTGTGTGTGTGTAAAACAATAAAATGATAAGCTTTTATAATATGAGTCGAGTATTGCCTGGTCACTAATTGGTCCCTGATCAACCAATCACAATGAAGACATGACCCAGAACTCAAACTGATTGAGATCATCACAAAAAACAGGCATGGCTAACTGACTAGACAAGAGAAGTAAACACAATTTTTACCTTTTTTATTTTGTTTTATGGACGCATTTATCAACTTGCACCTATTATAATCGTAATAGTATCAAATGATAATATTCAAAGTTAATTTGAAATCTTTTAGATTTGTAGAACAAACTTTTTTTTTTTATGTTTAATGTTAGTTGTGTTTGTGTTTATGATTTTTTTAAAAGCTTTCCAAAGCTAAATACAGAGAAAAAATTATGTTAATTTTTTATGAACATTAATGTTTATTAATTATTATGTTGTGACCATTAACTGACCATTGTGCCATTAACTGTCAGCCAGTTTTTGCAACCAGCCAAAAGAATCGGATGAGTTTTTGAGACTTCATCTTACCTTTTTTTCTACATTCATATTGCATTGCTCATTGTTACAGTATGTTTTAATCTTCAATGCTAGTTCACTGTGTTAATATATATATATATATATATATATATATATATATATATATATAT
>FLSR01000303.1:53983-64322 GCA_900092035.1 Leuciscus waleckii | reverse complement strand
GTATGAGATGTATCGGCCCAAAAAGCACGTCGGCCCACCGGGCATTTGCCCGGTATGCCAGATTACCAGTCCAGCCCTGTCCACCAAGGAGCTCTTGGTCTTAAAATTGTAGTAGATCATTGGCTTAAAGTTCTCTAAATTACACACATAGAAGTTCTTCTCTAGTTCGCCCTCTTTACTGTGTCGATTTCTCTTTTTCTGTGACCTAAAGAATTAGTCACTGCAGCTAATGAGGAAAGAAACGGATTAAAAATGCAGCTGCACATGCAGCAGATTAATTGCACTCATCAGCTTTGGTAATAATGTGATAATGTGTTTTTCGGGCGTTAATGTAAACTATGGTAAGAACTTCTAGACTAAGATAAAGGGGGAGAGAGAGAGAAAAAGAGAGCTGGAGAGTTGTTTGCCGGTCTTGATTAATGGCATTGGGAAACTCTCTGGACTTCTGTCTGTGTTCCTGTGTGGTACAATGGGGAAGTATTGATGAGCTTAAAGGATGTTGAAAAGCAGATTGTAAAGAAACGCACAGTCTCTTCAGGACTTATCGAATGCCTAAACCCAAATTCACAAACAAAACCCTAGTGTTCTTGTTGACAGACATACATAAGTAGCTCTTCAAATGCGGATGTAGTGCATAGATCACCTCTTTGATTTGAGGACTAACTGTAGGAGGGCTCTTAGAGAAACAGTGCTGCCACTTTAGCACAATACTCTTGGAATGAAAGAAAACAACATCACAATATTAAAATGTTGAGTTAAAATAACTAAAGTTGAGTGTTTATTAAACAACAAATAATTATATGGCTGTTTTATGCTCTGGCCTTTGTGTTTGGTGCCCTGTGTTATTCTGTTGGCAGCCTGCTGACAATCTTTTGTTATTAATTCCAGCACTCCACTATAGATTTAAATCATGGAAAATAAGACATTCGGTTGAGCCAATTATTATGACAATCATTAAAAGTTTTTGAATCGAAACAACATAAAAAGTCAAATAAACCGTACAATGATAATTTTCTCATCCTCACGTCACTCCAAATCAGGATAAAAAATGAATGGGGGCTTGGGGCAAAAATGTCACCAAAACGATGCACCCCAAATTCAAGATTGGGGGCAAAAATGCCCGATGCCGAATTTCTTTTTTTTATTTTATTTTTTTATAGTTGTCATATATGTCAAATTTGAAAATGAATGAAAAGTGTTGATGGAGGCATTTAATTTAGATCTGCTCATTTTGCAGCATTGTGCATTATTTCTACTTATTAATGCAATACACTGGAAAAAAAAAAAAAAAAATGACATCCCCAAGTCAAACATTTCTAGTGACTGGCCACATCTAAATTTTTCAATTAGTCTGACGTATTATTTCTCATTGAGCCAATGTTAACAGACTATTGCAACAAGAATTGCACTTGGGCCAATTACAAAATTTAGATGTGACCAGTCACTAGAAAATTTTGACTTGGAGAGGTTAGACATTTTTTACAGTGTAGGCAACCAGAATAGTTTAGATTAGTCACCTTTGAAACTGTTTTTGAAGGTTTGCCAAAATACAGGTATTGGCAAGTTTTTTTCAGTGAGGGTCGCTAAATATCTAAAAGAGTCTATAGAATCTATAGACATGCTATACATTTTTCTGAAGCCAAAGATGGCTTTGTGGAATATAAATAAATAAAAGAAAATGTATTCATTCAAATTATTCATTAAATGTTAGTCAGAGACATTATGCCTACGTACTGGCCACACTCTGTTCACTGAACGTCTGATGCATATGGCACACAAAACTGGAAAACCTACTTGAAGGCAAAATTATGAATCTGTTTGGCTGACTTCTATAGGTTTTCCAATTGCTATGGCTATAGTGCCCAGACCTCATGTCGTTGGACAAAGGTCTGGCTATGTGAAACTATATAGATGATATACTTCCCCTCCCTGAAATCTTATTTTGTCTTCAGATTAAAAAATGGTTGATGTCACAAATGATGATTGATGGCACAAAAACAAATCTAGAGCATCATGAAGGTGAATAAATAATAGTTTTTGTTTGTATTCCTTTAACAGCTAAACTGAGCTAAGCCTTTAACTGGGTGGTTCACTGTAAAAAATGTCTAACCCTCCCAAATCAAAAATTTCAAGAGACCGATAACATCTACATTTTTCAATTGGCCCAAGTGAAATTCTTGTTGCAATAGTCTGTTAACATTGGCTCAATGAGAAATAATACGTCAGACTAATTGAAAAATTTAGATGTTATTGGTCACTTGAAATTTTTGACTTGGGGATGTAATTTTTTTTTTTACAGTGTTGAGGAGATTCCCCCCTTCCATGTAAAGCACTTTGAATACCTAGAAAAGCGCTATATAAATGTAACGAATTATTATTATTATTATTATAAAAGGTTATTTACATTAAAGGGGCCATAGACTGGATTATTTTATTATTTAATAATGTTTCCTGGGGTGCCCTTATAATGTTAGTATGATTTTAACATAAACAATTGTCATAATTTATAAATAAAAGGCATTTTTCCAAGCCTGATTTTAGCCTCTGATTTGAACGCTCTGTTTTAAGGGGCGTGTCTGCTGTGAGACCAGTGTAAACGCCCAATGCTGTGATTGGCTGACATGTTTGCATATGAAATAGCTAGTATTACATGTGGAACTCTCTCTAAAACTTTTGCTACATTTTTACTATTACAGCTATCGAGATTAAGGAATTGTGAAAAGTATTGATCATAATGACCTATTCCCATCACATGAAAGGTTGCAGTGATGAGCATTGAGCAGATGACAGACAGTCTGTTGATCGTATGAAATATTTATCATTGAAACACAATTTCAGCGCTTTTACCAGAGGTGTAAAGTCCAGGGGTCAGAAAGTAAAAGTCCTGCCACATATTTATTCCACCCATGAACTCAGCCAGCTCCTGGCTGAAAAACAGTGCTAATTAGCAAATCCAGGTGAT
Source organism: Leuciscus waleckii (assembly GCA_900092035.1). Taxonomy (NCBI): domain Eukaryota; kingdom Metazoa; phylum Chordata; class Actinopteri; order Cypriniformes; family Leuciscidae; genus Leuciscus; species Leuciscus waleckii. Next base: position 61,360 of record FLSR01000303.1, on the reverse strand, counting down.
TGGAACAATAGCTACTGAGGAGGACTTTTACTTTCTGAACCTGGACTTTACACCTCTGGCTTTCACCAAATAACAATGCAAACATGATGTAAATACAGTAAGAGCTTTGTTGTACTGTACATTGTAACAGCGTCATGATTTTGTGATGATTGATTTCAACGAGTTTTGGCAAGTGTCCAGATAAACTCGCGCTGTGTGATTGACAGCTTGGGCAATTGGAAAGGGAGCGTTCTTTGATCGCTTTCTTTATATAATTTAATCACCGTTTAAATAAGATTATTTTCATCCTACTAAGAGAAACGACGTGAAGTTGATTGTTTAGTTACTGGCCTGATTTACTGATGCATAAACAATATTGAATGATATTTTGAGAGATAATCTGTCTGAACTTGAATAATTACATCAGAAATCACTGATCACAGATCAGGCATTAGAATAAACATGACTACTTACATGTTTGTGGCGTTGCTGTTAGATCCATATTGTAAAAGTCTATTTACAAAGCCTGCGCCAAAATGTACCTAATAATCCACAGTGAAATACACCGAATTCAAACAAATAATGCACTGCTGAGACATTCACATTGTTAGGAGAACCCAAATTTACTGAATAAAAATGTGTGAAATACTCTGTTCTACACAGATTACTTGGCTTAAGAACAAAATCTTTTATGAATCATGGTTCTCTGTGCTTCACTACATATCTCACAGTATACCCTCAAGTTCTAGGCCGAACATTACCAGCTGTCAGGACCATCCAGACTGATTCTGACACAGAAAACTCTTCACTGTACATGTTATACCTCCAGGCTTTCAAATGCACACAGAAAAAAATATAATAATAATTATCCGTGACAGCATTTCAAGTGTATTTTCCTTTAATGTTCATTCTCAGCTTGTATGAAGGGTAATCAGAGTGAAAAGGGGTGTTTTAATTTGCTCTTCAGTCATCATAAATTTGCTGAGACTGCTGCGGGAAAGGCTCTTCCAATAGAATTTATTCAGCGATGAAATATGCCCACTGTTTTTCATGCTGCTAAATTGTAAGGTAATCATTCAAACTTGTCAGTAAGTTTATATTAGGTTTCTTAACAGGAAATTGGCTGCTTGTGACATCTATTAACCTGATACAACACATAATGGAAAGCATGTTATTTCCTTCCAAAACAACTGAATTAAGATTCCAGCAATGTCCTGATAATATATATAAAAAAAATTTTGTTTGTTTTTTTGTTTGTTTTTTGTTCATAAGCTCCGGTTAACCTCAGACAAGGTCATTTATTTCAGATGCCTATTGTAGGAGCATTTACCAATTTCAAGGTTGTTGCAGTGATGTATTGGTTTACGGAATCCTATCAGCCTTGCTATTACGAACAGACTTTCTAATTATGTTCAATTTGAGCTGGCATGTGGAGGTATGACCAAGCAGAATGTAATGTGTGAAAGGAAGTAACAGGTATACGTAACAGTGTTAAAATGTGGAAGGATCAGGAAGGGTGGAATATCAGCAACTCATGAGTTTAGCCAAGGCTTTTATCAATTCTCATGCAATTTACACAATATATTCTTTAGCATTTTAGGCAGTAAATCATGTTAAATAATGAATGCCTCATTTCAAAATGAATGGAGGCTATATTATTATTCCTTTTTCACTATTTCTTAAGACTATAACATTTCAAGGTTCCTTCCCTACAAAAGTATATATGTCAGTATGATTGATGTGGATCTACAATAACAATGTAGCATTTTGACAACCAAAAGGTGTGCATTGGCAAGTTTGAGTGGCAGTTTATTAATTAGTTAATTAATTATTCACATTCATTTCTTATTCATTAACATAACAATTCAGCACAGTTCTCTCTAATGTCAAAGCACACAGGGAAACTATCAGTAACACAATGAAAGCGAACACTCAATTAAATTACCCTTAAGTTTATTGGCTAACAATAAGATGTGAATGTTTTCTTTTTTCAGCCTTTTTCAGCATCAGCATTGAATTTTTTTGGTGCTACTTAAAACATTTCTAAATTTAGTCAATATAAACATTCACTGTGACTAGACTGAGGTTAGTCCAAGTCCAAAAGTTTGTTATATTCTTCGGTGTAAATCATATGAATGAGGGATGCAGGATAAATTGTTACACCAGTAGGTGGCAGCAAGATTATTGACTTTATACTTGAGTCAATGAATCATTCACTCAACTGATTCGCTCAAATTGCTGATTTATTCAGGGGGAAAAAACACTACCCACAGTATGTTGCTCGGTGACGTGCAATGGTAAACTTCACAGATTTCTTATTGAAACGTAATTATTTTTAGGTATCGCTGAACTTCTACCATCGAAATAAAACAATGGCATATTTCCCCCATATTTACATTTATGTATGCTAAATTTACCGAATAGATGTGAAGATTAATGAAATCATATTAATTATGATATGTAATGCAGGGCATGATGTAATCCTTAGTAAATGAACAGAATCTGAACAAAAACAAGCCAAATGAGGATATGTTTCTCATACTCTTTAAATCAGGGTTTAATATGGTTGCCAAGGTCACAATATTAACAATAAGATATCACTACACTGTATAATATCAACTATTGCACAGTATGTACTATTATACTATTATAATATAGAATGTACTATAACATTTCAAGAACATCTCAATTCTTAACTATCTTAAGAATCATTGCAATCAAGTTATAGAAAGCTGGCTGAATGTTGATTTTTTTGTAGTGTTCCATATCTGTGTAACGGGCTCACAATAGGAATTCTATCTGCTTTGGCAATGCTGCTGCATAGCATTATTGTTGCCATAACAACTAGAAAAGATTGGGCTTTTCACACATGAAATTCATCACTCTTGGATTTGAGTAACATGTGACCTGTGAAACTTCTCTTGCGAATTTGATAAAAAATTGATGAAAATATTATTCAACTATAAAATAGAATCACTTCATTGGGTTTCATTTCAGAACATTTGTATTTGCTTTTGAACTGACAAGCTTTATGTTCTATTCTTAACCCTTAAGAGATAAAGAGATACTTAAAAACAAAAGTAAAAAAAACAACAAAAACAAGAGTAATAAAAATGGCAATGGCTAACTCAAGTATTATATCACACTCATATATGTACAGTGTTCTCAGGGTCATCGCAGTTTAGGGGCATCAACATATCAGAAGTATTTTGACATAAAGCGGTTGATTTTAGAAATAGCCCAAGGGGCTAAGATAAAAATATGCTCAATAATTGGACCTCAGCTCGTAAATCCGTTCTAATCTGTGTAGATAGGCTCCTACAGTGTTGTGCTTCATTAGAATGCTCTTCTCCACCAGCCGGTTACTCTATCACCAAACCACACTGCATGATGTGGAGGTTTGTTACTGACAGTGAGGTGGAGAGGAAACAAGCATTGGGAAATGGTTTTGGGATCTGCTGAAATAGAATGGAATGGAAACAATGCCATGAACATACGATAATGAATGCAAAAATGTGTCCACTTTCCCTGTCCTCCCAAGGAGACAAGTAATTTATTCTGTTCATGTTTAGCCTGTGGAGTGACAAGATAACAACACCGTCATCACTCACATCGCTTGGGAGGATCGGAAGCGTCAGGTACAAAAGCACAGGTTCTGACACAGCTCAAAGCTGACCTGAACAGATTGAATAAGAAGGACAGTCAACCCACGGACAGCTAACCTTTACCTAAGCGATGAGCTTGCTTTTAAAAGCTCTTCAAACCTTAATACGAAGCTTAATGTCTCACCCAAGAGCCGGAGATTTGCTGTGCTCCTAAATTACAAATGCAGAAAATTAAATGTCCTCAAGAGTGCTCATACAACATTACGTGGAAAAGAAATGTGAATGAAAATGGATGAGAAATAATATAATAAGAGATATTGAAAGTCATTATCATAGCTGTAAAATATTGCATATTCGTGGTATAATGATTATTCATTACCTCCCTCTACAACAATAGTGCAATATTTGGCTTATTCTGTTTGCCAGAGAAAGAGCCATGGCAATATTCTCTACAAAGATGTCAGTTTTGCTGTGGAACAGTGATTCCACAATGGTAAAAATAAAACATTTTAAGGCTGCTTAATCTCACTCCCACTCCACCTACAGTAAATGCCCCCTGCTAAAATCCATGAAATAATTGTTGTAGCAAATAAGCTCAAAAGGGAAATATGAATAATTATTTATAACTCATTATAATTAGTTATAAATATTTGGATCAGTTTATAGAATTAACTATTTAATAGAATGATAATTTTTTTGTGGCCACGGAAAAATGACTCTTTCTTAGTATGTAGCTGTGATCGCATCGTCAAAGGCACATTCAATTGCAAGCAGGGACCTGTAGCGCCTGACGAATAATCCAACAGATACCTCAAGACCGTAACAAGCAAAGGTCCAAGTAGGCCCAAGCAGGCTCCGAGATGTCTGCTCTCCTACTGATCATTATTAGCTTTTATCCCTCCTGCCTGACACTAGTCCAGCAACCAGTGGACCACAGAGACATTCCAGGTGGGGAAAGGTGACCACAGTCAAAAGCACAGGACATAGAAAAGACTCTTCCCTGTTCATTCACATAAAACCTTCTATGAATGAACATGCATCTCCAGGACATTGTGTGTTATTACTGTCTTGTATAGTGTATTTTGTACTGTATACCATTTTATGCATGCTTTATGATATATCCACTAGATAATGTACACTGCAGGGCCTGAATTTCATTTTAGAAAATGGGGGGGAAATCCCCCCTTAGGTGATTCTTATGGGGGGGAATTTTTTATTTGAGGGGGGAGTTTAGACAAAAAAATTAAAATAAATTATTACATTTATCTCACCTAAATGTATGCTCACTCATTGCATTTTTACAATGGGGTAATTTTGTTCTTAAGAGTTTACACAACTCAAGGAAGCTTGATTTCAATCTTTGAATTAAATTGAAAAAGTAGCAAAATAAATACAATAGAATAAAGATCCCAATAAAGAGAAATAAAGAGAGAAGTGTTTGCTTAGGTCTAACACTAGTATTCAGAAATACTACAGAGACTGAATAAAGTAATCAAATGTAAAATAACACTGGGTAGTATTTTAGTCCTGACTAAATTAAATACATTAATCCTGATTCCTTAAAATGAAAGCTATGTTTTGTTGTTTTGACAACCAAATTAATGACAGACACATATGGCTGCTGTCCCTTTAAGAGCTCGTGCACGGATCCTGTGTTCTTATGCTCATTTAAGACACCGACTGTGTTTAGAGGATACTCACCAAGACCGAAATTGACATCATTTTCGTATGTTTTTGACTGTTAAAGCGATATAATCCACGAAAAATAACTTTTGTTACCCGCGAGCTGTTTGTGAGGCGGCTTTACTCTATAAGTGTGCAGAGAAAAAAACATCTCTCAGACAGCGCGCAAGTACTGAATAGTTTAAAATCGCGTGAATGTTTAAACTGGTAAGACTTAAAAAGACGTGCAAATGGTAAACTTTAGTTACTCGTGATGCAATGCTGGCCCGATTATGCAAGTGACAATTCCGTCTATCCCGACTCCCGAAGCGCGAGAGTGTATTATCGCCTGCAGCGCTTAACGATTGCCTTGTGCAACACATGTTGAGAGACGACAGATAGAAGACGCAGCACCGCTGAATCACTCGCGCTGTTTGTGAAATTGCGTCTCGCTGACAGTTTTAAAATGACTGATTTGATTGTATAATCTGTGTGGATTAATTTACCAATACAACCTACATGCTTAAGTGAATCAATGTTTGCGGGAATTTCCCGCATTATAAGTGGGAGACCTGCGGGAATGATACAAATTATGCGCAATACCCGCAATCCCGCGCCGAAATTCAAGCCCTGCACTGTAAGAAACTGACTGTAAAATTCACAGTAATTAACTGGCAACAAGTGACAAGTAACTTACTGTAAAATAAAAACGCAGTAATTAAGAGGCAGCAATGTCAAGTAAGTCTGTAGAAGAAAGAACCATATTTTCGCTGTTTTCATTTACAGTAGCAACCGTGTAACTTTAAAGTAAAACTCAGTAATTTGCATGCACTGTTTTTTTGTTTTTGTTTGCTTATTATACAGGACAGTGTAGCGATTGACATGAAAGCATGGGGTGGAGGGAGGGGAATAGGATCAGCAAAGGACCGTGAGGCAGGAATTGAACTCGGGTCACCAGAGTCACAATTGCACTATATGTCAGTGTGCTAGCCACCAACAGGTTCTTAATGTTTAAGTGCTGTGTAGTTATATTGTTTCAGCCCAAATAAATAAATAATTATATAAAATAAGTAATGCATATTGCATGATTTGAATATGCATATCCATTTATAAACAGTCACAGTTAAACAGCTCATCATTGTAACAAGCTTCATTATTCATTCTTCAATTATTGCTAGATGTGTTAAAAAAAAGATATATATATATATATATATGTATTTGTGACCTTCTGATGACTTGAAAACAATAAAATCTCTGTGACCTTCTGGTGATTTTTGACATTTTTCGATGATTTATTAAAGAATACATTTGCTTCCTGTATTCTCTATTCAGAGTGAAAATGTAATTGAATTAGAGTGAGGTTAATTTAAATACAATAATTGGCTGGCAACCCAGCTGCCAGTGTACTGTGTTTCCTTCTCTATATACATACTAGGTTACTGTGATTTTTATACAGCACATTGTTGGTTACTGTGATTTTCTTCAGTACATAATTTGGTTATTTTGTTTTCTACAGTACATTGGAAGTTGCTGTGATTTTCTACAGGACATTGCTGGTTGCTGTGACTCTCACAGTACTTCTTTCATTACTATAAGTTTTGACTGAATCTACAGTATGACTCTCACAGTACTTCTTTCATTGCTGGAATTTACTCCAACACCATCAACTCTGAATACTTGAGTCTTGGAACCACCAAGACTTTCTCCTAAGACTGCATCTAGACGTTCGGTCAACGGCTAAGACATTGCAAGTATCATACATTTAACTAACTAAACTAAAGAGGTTTAGTATAACTGCAGACCCCTTGTTAAAAAAATATGCTTTGAAGTAAGAAATTGATGGTTCTTTCAGATGGATATAGATCACTCTTTTCATAGCTTCATTCCCCTGATCTGTTCCGGTTTCATTCACTTTCACTTCTCCTTTTCCCATGTATGAGTGATTTGTGTGTATGCATTTGTTTAGATTAGTTATGTGTTCATGATTTAGTCAGAGGTGGGTAGAGTACCCAAAAACTGTACTCAAGTAAAAGTACAAGTACTTATAGAAATATTTACTCAAAGTAAAAGTAAAAGTAATAATCTTAATAGTTACTTGAGTAAGAGTAAAAAAGTATCCAATGAAAAAACT
>FLSR01000303.1:37147-53625 GCA_900092035.1 Leuciscus waleckii | reverse complement strand
ATTGCATTAAAATAAAGTAACGAGAAGGACGTCGCCCAACGTAACGAAGTAAAAGTACAGTTTTTTCATTAGAAATGTACTCGAGTAAAAGTAATAAGTACCCACATTCAAATCTACTCTTAAAAGTACAATTTTTCCAAAAAAATACTCAAGTAAATGTAACGAAGTAAATGTACTTCGTTACTACCCACCTCTGGATTTAGTTAAATAAAACATTTGTGGTTTCACACGTTTTATTCTGGTCCCTTTTACGATGCGATCACAGCTACATGCTAAGAAAGAGTTAAGAGTGTTCACTGGATGAACAGATTGATTGATTGTAATATTGATTCAGCTACATCAAGTTAATTCGATTAACTGATCCATATATTTATAATTAATTATAACGAGTTAGAGTTAATTATTCATATTTCCCTTTTGAGCCAATTTGCTACAGACCAGAATCAAAACTGATGAATGTGCACAAAAGTTTTATTTAACTAAATCATGAACATATACATAATCTAAACAAACACATGCATTCAATCATGCATATACATGGGTAAAATGGAAAGTGAATGAAACCAGAAACAAAAACATGGATGAAGCTAATGGAAAAGAGTAATTTAACCATCTGAACAGAACCACCAGTTTCTTATTTTAAAACACCATGTTAACAAAGGGTCTACAGCTTATACTAAAAACCTGTGTTTAGTTAGTTAATTGAACAATACTTCCAATGTCTTAGCCTTTGAACAAGTGACAGGATATGTAGTCTCAGGAGAAAATCGTAATGGTTCAGTGGACCGATGGTGCTGAGGTTGCTATCGATTTCTTCCATTTTGAATGAAGAAATTATGTTGAACTTATGATGTAAGCCTGACTCAGTCGAGGAAGTTGCAAAATTTGTAACTTGCGGGACAAAGGTACCCTGTGTTCCACATGAACAGCAACCTGAAGCAAGCAGAAAGGTGGAAGAAGCAGGGGTCACTGGGACAGTGGCCTTTAACTTCTGTGGAGGTTACTCCTCCAGGGGGTCAGTGAGTCAACGGTAACTCAAACTTTTGGAGGAAAATTTTACAACCCTTTGTCTTTTAGCATGGTGTTTTGCATATTAGATTGGGCTGGCAGTTTGTGTCCCTTCATACTCTGAATTAATATAACAAGAATACAACGCATGCTGTGAGGAGGTGATGTACACCAATGTGTAGGGCATTAAATGAGGATTATTTTGATAGGAAGGATGGTATAGATGAGGTTACATAACTAGTGGCTTTACATAAAGCATGCATAAAACGGTATACAGAACTATACTATACAAGACAGTAATAATCATACACACAATGTCTTGCCGATATGTTCATTCCCAGAATTGCCCAGCTCTCTCGACAGAAATTCGACAGAATTTTCCGCCATTTATGACGCTGTCACAATCAAAAGAAGGCAGACAAGGTTAAGGTGAATAACAAGTTTTATTTAAAGTGCAGAGGGTAAGCGATTCAGGGAAGGGATGCAGATGCGATGATTGCTGATTGTAGAACTGGTGATGACTTAGCTGACTGAATGATGAAGGAGTTTGCAGGATGAAGAGGACGAGATGAACCAGGGTGAAGAATATCAGCGATGACGGGAATAACGGGACTTCAGGTAAGTAGTCAGGAATGACAGTCACTCAGGTGAGTAGTCTGTAGCGCTTGTCAAAGACGAGGTGAGTAAACAGGAACAGCAGTATCTCAGGTGAGTAGTCTGAAGCGCTTGTCATAGACAAGGTTAGTAAACAGGAACAGCGGTATCTCAGGTGAGTAGTCTGAAGCGCATGTCATCAACAAGACCAGACCCCAGGTGAACTGCTGAGGGAAGTGTTAAATAGTATGGATGCAGGATGATGATCAGTGATGATTGGTGACAGGTGACGGTGATCTGTGATTGGGAAGTAGTAGTACATGCAGATGAGGGCCAAGGAGGATGATGGGAAATGTAGTGAGGAGGTGATGACTAACTGGAAACCGTGAAAGACGCAACGTTTCCGTCCCATTGACGGAATTTTCCGGCAGTCCATGTTTTCACTGTTATACGGTAGGGGGCACTATTATACATCTTCTGAAAGAATCTCCGGATAGAAAATCAAGCGAAGAAGCAGCAGAAACAGCCCGATCTCATCCCAAGGCGTCATATACTTGACGCTTTTGACATTTCGTCTACATCCAACGCACATGGCACCCTTTAGCGTCAATATGAGACGCAGATAGATATGGGCCAGAAGGCGCCTCCTAGCGGTCTAACCTAACCCTACCCCAGACTAAACCTACCCATAACCAAACAAAGCTCTGTGCGTGTCATATTGACGCAAAAAGGGTGCCATGTGCGTTGGATGTAGACGAAATGTCAAAAGTGTCAGTATATGACGCCCTAGGATGAGAATGCGTTGGCAGAAACCATAGACATAATGTCCCCTTGGAATTATAAGGTTCTATCTGCGTTCTGAGCAGTTTTGAGATATTGAGCTTTAAAGTTTTTTGCATTCCATTCGACTATGTAGAAAGAACCTTTTTATTTTCTAAATAAAAAGTTCCAAAATGTACACAACTTAAAAAACAACATCACATAATGTAAAGAAGTGGTCACAGAATAAGAATATGTGATTAACTAAATTTTGACAAAAATGTCAGATAGAACCTTATAATTCCAAGGGGACGATAATACAGAGTAGACGCCCTATTGGCCACTGGGCGCAAGAAATGCGGCCGCCATCTTGAACCGGTAAAACTCCTGGGCTGCGTTCCAGTCCACTTTTAGACACACACTTGCAAACTTCCCTAAGCACTTCCCCTCGGGGGAATCCCTGCCGCCATTTTGAAGTGCGTTCCACTTCGTGAAGTGGATGAGGGAAGTTTATATGGACAGACCCTTGTTCCCTCGATTTTGACCGAGTCTACTTCATATGTACACTTCAGGCACCTATAATATGTCCCACAATGCAGTACATTTGTGACGTCCCCACAGATCTCATCTAATCACCACCACAACAAACAACTCTATTATATATATATATATATTTTTTTTTTAAAACAACTCAAACACACCTATAAACATGTGGATGCTGCATTAAACAAAATCTTAAAGGGAAAAATAAATAAATAAATCAACTCCACAGCTGATTCCAAGTGATCAAGGGCTTAGGACGTTCCAATTCAGCACATTGCAGTTTCCGCGCAGTAGTGGACACGCGTGCAACGTAAGCAATGACGTACATCCGTCGCGAGTGAAGGGCATGACAATTTTGGATTGGAACGCAGCACTAGTTGGTAGCAGCAGAAGAAACAGATGCCGATGCTGTGTTTGTGTTACTTAGCTCACTACAATTTCCAAGTAGCTTGCCCAACACTGTGTATTATTTACATATAATTCACCCTGACAAAAGTAATAATAATATAATCATATATTGTTTCTTCAACTTATTAAAATAGCTGACTTTACTGCCACTATCTGTTTCTGCTTCTCTATCATATTTATAGTGTGTGATTTGCAAAATACCTATCATAGCCTACATCACATATCATAGGGTGACCAGACGTCCCAGATTTCAGGGGTCAGTCCCCGTTTTTGGTTGCCTGTCTCTGGCTAAATACAGAAAAAAACTACCTCTATCCCCGTTTTATTTTTGAAGACACAACATTAGGTTTTTCAATCAGATTGATGGTCAAACTGGAAATGTCCCAGTTTTTTCCCCCTTTTCGGGGATTATGTTCCCAGTTTTGATCTCGGACGTCTGGTCACTTTATATCATATATGTGACCCTGGATCACAAAACCAGTCTTATGTTGCACGGGTATATTTGTGGCAATAGCCAATAAAACATTGTATGGGTCAAAATTATAGATTTTTCTTTTATGCCAAAAATCATTAGGATATTAAGTAAAGATCATGTTCCATGAAGATATTTTGTAAATTTCCCACCTTAAATATATAAAACATTTATTTTTGTGAATGGATGCAGCACTATCGCCAATATAAATGAACAACTTTAAAGGCGATTTTCTCAGTATTTAGATTTTTCTGTACCCTCAGATTCCAGATTTTCAAATAGCTGTATCTCGGCCAAATATTGTCCTATCCTAACAAACCATACATCAATGGAAAGATTATGTATTCAGCTTTCAGATGATGTATAAATCTCAAAAAAAAAAAAAAGACCCATAAGACTGGTTTTGTGGTCCAGGGTCACATATCAGAATATTCTATTACTGTTAAGCCCACTATGAATATTAAAATACGCCGAACCATGTGTCCTGTATCATGTATGACCTTTGCAGCAAAAAAAACAGACGAAAATCAGTTCGGTATCAGTGAGTTATGATTAATTAAATGCGCTGACAGCTCATTGCACCTGTCAAACAGATTACACTGAGTGGAGCGGGTGACCGGTCCAAGATGGCGGCCCCACGGCTCGTCAGCGCCAGTAGGCAGTAGCGGTCGATGCGGCATCTACTCTCTATTATGTCTATGGCAGAAACAAGCGACAGAAGCATTGCATACGTACATGTAATCATCAAACATTCAACATCATATAAATCAAAGCTGCCTAACATTACTGACTAAAATGTCTAACCCATGAAGAGGTATAGGACTGTGCAAGCTTTGAGGGTGTTGATAGACTCGATCGACTGTACTCCATGTTTTGATCATCGTTCAGAATCCAATCCGGACATAGTCTTTGACAAAAATGCAATTTTCTTTTAAAACATTTTTTATGAAACTTACCCACATTCAAATTTTGATTAAAAAAGCATAAATGCATAAAACTAGATTTTGTTTTTTAAAGCAGAGACTCTGTTCAGATATCCATGCAACAAAATATTCTGGGGGCGATGAAATTGTGGTGAAAATGATCAAAAATGCTGGTGCTTCCTGACAAATTAGAAAAAATAATAAAAAAAAAAACAATCAAAGTTTCCTTTGATGCTAATTGAAAAGCTTTTCTGAACAAGAACTCTTTATATCATGGCAAGAGTTTGTCGGATGAAGCAGACAGTCACTGTACAAACAAACCCAATTGAGAACAATTACTGAGGACAACTACTCTTGTTGAGAGCATTCAAAAAACTTTGTGCGTGATGTTCACATGTTTTTCCATCTTAGGGCAAAGCTTAAAATCTTATTTGTTGAAGGAACTTCAAAAGTTCAGGGAAAAATCTAAAAGTTCAAGTTCAAAGTTGAGATGTCAAAAGAAATCTTTAGCGTCATGTTGCCACATTTTCGTGCATAATCAGATTTTGCTATGATATTGATGTAGAGCAAAGGGTTCCTATTAAATAGGTTTTTATATGCTGAAGAAGAGCAAGAAATCAGGTTGAAAACCCATTTAAGAAATCGAATGTTTTAAACAAATTCACTCTCTTGCAAATTCTCTGTCTCCCTGCATTTCTGTCAGGAATTTCTGCCGGCAGCTGGTCTGTTGATTCTCCACAGTGATTCTTGGAAGCACAGGAGGGCGGATGTGCCTGGGAAAGGCAAGCAGTCCTGTCTCTCGAGGCCCTGCTACCTCACCGCTTTGGGTTGGAGGTTGTCTCTCTGTGTCCCTGAAGCACAAATGGCCAGTGGCTGTTTAACTTTCCTGCTACGGTTCAGGGGCAGAAAATAGCAGAAATGAGATTCGGCTGTAAATTGAGTAGCTTGTGTGTGAGTGTGTGTGATATAAATCCCGTAAATAGATTATTTACACAACATACCTTAATTTGCTTGACATTACACGCATCTCACGTGTGGATGTGTTACAAGTAGCTATTATTTGTACCTATTATTACTGTGAAATAGGTCAAGCAAGAGACCTCTATATTTGCAGCTCACACTGTGAATGAAGGGTAGATTAGTTTTGAATGTGCAGCATTGACTTTGGTCCATCAAGAGCACATTTGGTGTCAAAGGTTTTCATAAAAAAAGCATGACATTTCTTGCATATTATACCACCATTGAACAGTTGTTTAAAGGTCATCCTACCATTAGTGAATGTGCATAAAGTGGATAAATGGAAATTGCTTGTACCTGAAAATGATAAAGATGTATTTCCAAAACATAGTCTTCAATTCACAAATGGGGTTTACATATGTTGAACATGTCTCTAAATATCACATAAGAGGGGGAAAATAAATTTGTAAAGAATTGAAATTTCCAAAAGTTACTTTATTTTTTGATTTATTGCTGTAGATTTGAGTGTTATTTACATAGTTTTTTTTTTTACAAAGCCAAAGCCATTGCGCATCTTTGAGCAACACATAGTAGTAGTAGTAGTGGTGTTTTGTTCCTCAATGAATCAGTGCTTTTGATCATTAATCATTTGAGTGAAAGATTCAATGTCTCACTGATAAAGAAGAGGCTGCATCCAAAATCGATACTTCCCTACTATATATAGGCGAAAAACAGTATGTGACAAAAGAAGTATGTCCGAATTCACAGTATAGACAAAAAGTACCTGGATGACCTACTTCTGAAGTAGAGGAGAAGAAGATTCTGAAGTGTGCATACGATGGACACTACTATCCCATGAGGCCACGGGAGAGGATTTATGAATGGCAGTGAAGCGACACAACTGATGCTGATAGGTCACATGATAATGACAACATGGCGAATGTAGTATGTCCAGATTACATTCATATTAATACTACATAGAACATACCTTTTTAGCGGTTGTTACTTATTCAAAATAAATACCTCAAGAGGGTATGTGATTTTGATCCCAGCCAGAGACTTGATCAATTCCAATTTAATAGACTGAATGAGCGATTCAATGAATCACTCATTAAGACAAGCACATCCCGTCCCCTAATGATGCAAGCTGCGAAAAGAACCACAGAAAAATCCACCCAAACTGAACATTATCATTTTCATACTTGTATGGTTCAAATTATTAAATTGATTCAAATGGTTATGTCAATATGTCGTTGTGTAATGTTACCTGAAAACAATATAGTGGACATTCAGTACACATGCAGTATGGTTAAATCAAGGTCTGTGTTTGTATTAACTGTTTTAGACTGAATTAAAATGAGAAAACATTTATTCTTCAGACCAGGGAATAAATATGCATAATTAGTCAAAATTACTATAAACTAAAGACCTAGAGACGCACAAATCATAATTGTATTTCAGTGTGCTTAAAAGAATACAAAAATTAAACAATGAAGGCATGATTGCTTGTCTATGCCTCTTAAGAGAATTGTCTATGGAAATGAATGTCAGCAATTAACCTCAAACAGTGTTGCTTGGTTTCTATAGTTATACTTGTTAAAGAACTTTTGACTTTGCAACTGACTTTTCAGGAGTTTGTTTTATTTTTATTTTTTTTATAATAGAAAAACATTAATGAGAACTACAAATATGTTAAATTCTCCAAGCATTCCCTAATTAAGCAGAGTAATGAATTAGGACTTATGTATAGTTATTATTAGATCTCATATAGAGAGCAGTCACTTGACAATTAAATGCTGATGCCAGCTATTATAACTGCCACAAAATTCAAAGAAGACAAAATACTGTTATCAACAAGATCAGCCCCCCCCTTCCCCCCTTCCCTACTTCCCTTCTCAATAAGAATCTAAACAGCACATAATGTGTTTCTTTAGGCAATGATTAACAGAAGTATTCCTTTCAGTCTATGTGTGTTTATGTGTTTGGTGCAGAGGCATATTTCAGGATTATGACATTCTAATAGCCACATTAGCACTCTGAATGGTTAGAAAAGAGTTTCTCATGTCCACTGATACAGATTGAAGTAGCGGGGTGACAGGGCTGGGTTTAGCTATTCAATTAGAAAAGATTAGTCTCATAGATGGTGACACATCAAGATGAGATGGCCAGAGGTCTTGAAGAAAAGTCTGAGAAATAATGATTACACACAGAGTGCTTTCATATTCATAGTTTCATACACTAATAATTTGAAGACATCTCCCATCCCCAGCTAGAGAAATGTCTAGCTTTTCTGTCTTCTGTCTTCTCGTAATAAAATTAATTCAAATGAATGAGGGTAAAAATAGTTCCCTATCAGTCAGAAGTGGTAACAGAACAAGCAAATGCACATTGGCGAGTGAGATTTGCATTGCAAGCCCCCACTTTACATACCCCCGCTTCCGGGTATGTAAAGCATTTTTTCAAACTCACATTATACTCACATTAAGCTTTCGCTTAATCGGACCTGGTTTTCTGGATGCGGTCATTTCCTGGTCCCGTCTGACAGCCATGATCTCTGCCTCACATGTCTGGGCTGTAAGCATGCTGAGGTGGCATTCGTTGATAAGTCATGCACCCACTGCGGAACGATGACCATCGCGATGTTGAGATGAAGACTAAATTACCTTGAAAAAGTGAAGTCCCCTCTGGTATTCCCCAGTCTGGCCTTTGATGCACACAGGGCCACTGGGTTAATACACAGGGTGATCGAGGATTACAGAAAGGGTTCTTTGGGCGGGTGAGTCCCCCCTCCCGCCCACTTCACTCCTCTCTTCCATCTTCTTGCTGTGGTTGTTGGGCCTTCTCATGGTGGTCCCACCATCTCATTCGGGGCTCCCACGGAGGATTTTTCTGTTGATTGCTGCATCGGAGGGCAGGCTAGATGAGGGATGAAGATTCAGCTGCGTTGCCCCCTTCGAGGAGAGTAGCGCTGTTTGAGTCCGACCCGGAGCTGACTGCGATGCTTTCATGGGCCGCCGCGAGAATTGGGCTCAAGTGGAACCCTCCACCGTGTCCCGAAAGATTGTGGCTGGAAGTTTGGTTTCTTGGGGCAGGGCATGCTGAACAGCAGCATCCTGCTCCAGTGCCTTTCTTCTCGGAAGTGCACAGGAGGTCACAAAGTCGTGGAACGCACCTTTTTCTGCCAGAAACAGCTCTGCTGCCTCCTCTGCTCTTCACTACCCTCGATGGTGGGGCGGTCAAAGAGTAAGTGGAGATCCCACAGGTGGAGCCACCTGGCGGTGTCATCCGCGTCTCCCATCCAAGGCCTTTAAAGGGTTAGTTCACCCAAAAATGAAAATTCTGTCACCCTCATGTTGTTCCAACCCCGTAAGACCTTCGTTCATCTTCGGAACACAAATTAAGATATTTTTTATTAAATCTGAGAGCTGTCTCACTCCTCTATGGGCTTCTAAGACATTATAACTTGCTGGCCCAGAAAATGCATTAAAGACATCGTTAATATAGTCCAAGTGACTACAGTGGCTCAATCTTAAGTTTATAAAGCGACGAGAATACTTTTTGTGCGCAAAAACAAACAAAAATAACGACTTTCGAAGATGAACGAATGTCTTACGGGGTTGGAACAACATGAGGGTGAGTAATTACTGACAGAATTTTCATTTTTGGGTGAACTAACCCTTTAAGTTCTTACAGCACCGCTAAATAGGCCGCCTCTGCCCTGCATGCCATGTACCTCCTGCAAGTATACCAGGCCAAGGCACTCAAAGAGCTGCAAGAGGGTAGTTCTGACCCAGGGTTAATGCAGGAGATGCGTCATGCGACAGTCATTGTGCTGTCCCTTGGGCAGATGATGTCAACGCTAGTGGTCCAGGAATGCCAGATCTGGCTGAACCTGGTTGAGATGAAGGAAGTCGACAAGATTCGCTTTCTCGACTCCCCCATCTCCCAGGACAGACTCTTCAGCAATGCTGTTGAGAATTTTTTAGGGTAGAGAATAGGGCTACCCTAAAACGAACTGTGATTGGTTACATGTCAGTCAAATGTCCTGATGGGTGGTCCTTGACCAATGAAAGCTGCGGTAGAGTCTGGCTAAGTAAGGCTATTCAACACGATCTCATGAAAGTGCATATCTATAGCACAAATTTTATTTCTCGCGCCATTTATACGCCAAAAATAGTTTTTGCGTGCAAATTATACGCACTGCAAACCCCTTGGGTAGGATTAGGGGTGTGGAGTGCGTGCGTATTACACACCATAAAGTGCGTATCATATGTACGCGAAAACTGCGTATCATATGCAGCAAAAACTATTTTTGCCGTATAATTATACGAGAAATATAATTTGTGCTATAGATACACACTTTCATGAGATCGGGCTGGACTATTACATTAGTAACTTAGACATTTTCTTTTGTTACACACACCAAAGGACAGGAAGTATAAGGAATTACATGTTGAAACATACTTGCATTACAATGATATTCATATTTTGATCTTTCTATGTTACTATTTATTGTGAAGATAAATTATGGGTATTAAAGTAACATGCTTTAATTACAGAAAACGGGTGAAAAAGGTGAAATGTGCATCATCAAATGTAATTGCAGGTTTCACCGTATTATTTTCAGGCTTTCATTGGTCAGAGAAATGGATGATCAAACTAACAGAGCCATGTTTTGTTTGTTCTGCTACAAATGGATTAGTTATAGTTGTCTATGCACATTAAACTAGGACTGGAGAAAGCAGTTTAACATCCAAAAAATTACATACTCCATCTTTAAGTATGATTATGTAAAGTTAATCGTCTCTTTTAAAAACAGGTCAAGATCATAAAAACAGGCAAATAAAGGAGAAGCTTAAACACTATGTTCAAAAAGTAACCATGATTTATACCAGGAAAGGCAGGAAAGCAGTATGTGCTTCAATTTGTAGTTGTTTTCTTTTACTTTAAAAAGAAATTTTAATTTAAACACCAACTGCATAATGAATGACATGATACAGCCAGGATGTCATCTAAATGTTTCTCTGAAAGGTTTGCTCCTGACAAGAAAATTGCCCTGTGAGGACATGTGCTGTCTGAAACAATTTTTTTCTTCTGTCTCCTCCTTTTCGCTCTCCATCGGTGTGTGGTTTCCCCAAGTCAAAAATGAAATGAAGGGTTTTCTATTTTGAGAGGTGTAATTATCTTTTTCCTCAACATCTGATGCAGGGCTCCACTCCATCGCTGGGCCTTAAGGGATTTTAGCTGGCAGTGTGCCGGCCAGTGCTGTCGGGATGCTGGCCTTACATTAGCCCTGACCCATTTTATTTTATTTATTTTTTACATTTAAAATTTATTTCAGTTTTATTGCTTTAATACTAAGTCATTTATATTTCCATGTAGTCATATATCATTGATCTTCGTGAGGAAGGCCTTGATTCTTTAAAATAAATGTTAATTGTAATTTGAAAACATACTATCATACTATTATTTTTTTATGGAATATTGCAGTATTTATTATTAATGATCATTATTATATATTTTTTTCCATGGGCCCTCGTAATCTTTGACCAAGTTGGACACTTTCTGGTTCCCGTAGTGATCGCTCACGTGGTGTTTGCATACTTTACCACAGCTGAAGTGAAATAAATGCAATATTTGCCAAATAATACAGATGTTTCAGAGACATTTTTATTCAATACTTTATTTACTGCTTCATACAGCATCTGTTTGAACAAGAATAAAGTTCAACATAAGCTACTATCAATGAAGTGGAGTCTACGTATTTTAATCAGTTTTAATTTGATAAACATGACATAATATAACATTGCAACTACATGAAAAGAGGGTTTACTGTTATAAAAAACTGATTTGTGAGCTTTAGAGGAACTAAAGGTGTTCGAATAAACACGAAACACATGTGATCGTTGTCATGCTGTGAATCCGGCCAATCGTGGAACAGCTGTGTCGTCATCAGAGCTCGTGCAGCCGCTCTTGAGAAGCTGCGCTGGCTGAGTTCTCCGGCTACTCTCGAATCGCTCTCGCGGTACTTTGATGACATACGTCACAGACATGTGGCGTCAGCGCTGTATCAAGTCGGACAAAATTTCTAACCGACATGCACTGCTTCAAGTCAGCCGCCGATCGGTCTGCGCCGAGCTGCATGAAGTCGAACAAGCCTAATGACAATACAAACCAAACAATCCAATCAATTCCCTAAGTCCCGCCCTACAATTTTTTTTTGTCTGAAAAGCTGTTTTAACTCTTATATACGTCATAACAAGGGGAAGATATTGTAATTTCCATTTCATGCCGACTTTAAATTCTTCCCCAGTTGAAAAGACCAAACATTGTGCTTTTCATGACTAGCAACTGACTGTGACTCACCTATCAGGCAAGATTGCATTCCAGTTTAGAGTTTTGGTATTTCATTCAGTTTGAACAAAAGTCATGCATTAGAATGTGCAGAATTAGAACTTTCAATCGATTTAAATGTTTAATTCAATAAATAACATGATATGCTGATTAATTATTCAAATCAATCAAGATTTATTGCATATCAATATTTGATTTTTGAGGCAGTTAGAATAGTCGCCAAATCAAGATGCAGGTGGATCGTTTTTTCTAACTTTTTTCATATAATTGTTTTTCTTATCATGTATTGTAATATTACCAGTAAAATATGTATATGCATACCTCATGTTATCATCATCATCTGTATTTGTCGAATAAATATAGCATAACTTGAAGTTGAAGAACCCAAAAAGAATCTGCAATACTTGCACTCATCTGATCTTTTGTCTAATGGAAAACTAATTTGTTGTTGCCCAAGCTAATGAAACAACTAGATTGAATATGTGCCTAAATTGTTTATAAATGCATTACGCAAATTATGGCATTGAATGAATTGCACCAATTTACCTAAAATGACTTTACAAATGATTTACACAGAAGGCAAGTTTTTTTTGTGTGTGTGTGTGTGTGTGTGTGTGTGTGTGAAAGATTCAGTCAATGTACACCCAATATTGTTGTATACTTAACCTGAAATGAATGCTTTTGTTTTTGTTTTTAAGTCAACGGGGATGAAACTTTAAATACCAACCTCATTCTCAAGTGATTCACTTCATCTGCATCCCTTAAATCACTTCATTATCAACTCCAGATTTTAATTAGGGCCTTTAACTCTGCACACAGCACTTACTTGTGGGAGTCATTGGACAAATAATTTGTTAAATAGGTGCACGGCCTTGTGAATCATTTTAAATCGTTGGTTGCTGCAGACTTCACCGTTATTCAATTTTGACCATTTAATTAAGATCCACATGCTGATAAAATTACAGAAAACAATACAATTGTATTATGATTTTAAGTTAAAAGGATAATTTTACTAAGAATTAAATACAATCATCATTACTGACCTTCAAGTCAAATCCTGTTTAAAAAGAAGTTTAAAATATATTTATCTCCAGCAGCATTTGTATATATGCCTCCAGTGTTGGGGAAGCTATTTAAAACAGTGATTCATATCTTTTTGAATACTTTTTATTCTAAATGAATCAAATCAAATAATACGTTTTATAATAAAACAGTTTTTCTCCTGAGCTTTCTCGGGTTTATAATTATTGTGATAAAAATAGCACCCATGCATTTTGCGGAAGAAAATTGTTTTGGTTGTGCTTTGGCTCTGCGAATGAATATGGTTATCCTACTGCTCATAAAACATTCTCTACTAGTCATATCACCAGTTTAGATAGAAAGGATCTCAAGCTGACTAGCTAAGGACGTTACTGCTATATATGTTACTTCCTTGAAAATAAATCCCAGCACAGCACTACAACAACCATAATGAAACGACCCTTTACAACAGATACTGCTTTCCAATGAACTCTGTTAGAAAGCTAAGTTCTATTTGTTCAATACAATACCTTACTAACCTGTTGAGTAATAAAAATGCCATCTCTGTATCGCTTTTACAACATTTCAAATCCCTCAGTTCTCACCATCTCTGAAAAGACAAGCCACTGTTGATTCTCAATTTATATGAGCTATGACTCTATTCGGCGGGTGATTCCCAGAGGTTCAAGATTTAGTGTGCTGCAAATCAACCTTTCTCGCTCGTTGTGACAACTAACCTATGCCACTCCCCCACCATACATGTGCCAAAGTAGCCGGAGCAACTTTTCTCCATTTACAGATATGCCGAGGCACGGACGGGCGAGTGACATATACTGTATGTATATGCAATTTCCAAAAAAAAAAACAAAAAAAAAAAAACCCTTAAAAAAGGCTTACCATAAACTATATCTGAGTTGATAAGGAAATTAAAAAAAAAAAAAAAAAAAAAAAAAACACTTACAATAGGCTTACCATAAAGTGAATCAGGGTAAGACAAAAATGCATTTTGGAACAATAATTCTGTCACGAACTGCTCTGAGACACAAAGGTTGAGGATCCAAATGCAGTATTTATTGAACAGGGTAATCCAAAGTACAGGCAAGGTCAAACACAGGCAGGCAGTCCATACAAACAAACACAACAAGGCAGGGAACACGGGCAAAAGAGTAATCCACAGAACAGGCAAGGTCAAACACAGGCAGGCAGTCCATACAAACAAACACAACAAGGCAGGGAACACGGGCAAAAGAGTAATCCACGAAACAGGCAATGAATCCAAAAATCAAGAGACGTGAAACAGGATACAAACACAGTCAGAAATGCAGTGAGACATACACTCTTTACAGATAATAAATGAGAAAACCAGGCTTGTATGGAGTGAGCTAAACAAGAAAATGAGACACAGGTGAATGTGATAATGGATGAAGAGTCTGAGCAGTGAGTTATGGGAAATGTAGTTTGTGAGGGAATGACAATAGTCTGATTTGGAGTGCCCTCTGGTGGCTCTCAAGGGCACTCCAGCTGGTGACCGTTACAGATTGATTGTATTGACTCATTACTTAAAATGTTGTTCATTTAAAAAACAAAAACTTTAAACATTTGTTTCCCTATTTGTTTCCCAATACTCTGCCTTGTCAAATCACATGATCATGTTTGGAATACACATGTAAGACAATGTTTTTGGATATTAACCACTATAAAGTATATAATGCAAGTTTTGAATGTCAGATAAAAATGTATTATTAATCCTCAAATGTAGGATCATTTGACCACTTTACTGAAGCATCATGTATTCTGCAAACTGCTGTGGGAATCAACTCGATGAACATGTTAATTATGATCACTGAGGCGGGTATCCTACATGATGCTGTGAATCACAATCAAATGTGCAAGTGTGAATTGAAGCAAAACCAGCCTTACAGTTTCACTAGTAGCTACACATCATAACACTCCTGCAAGAACCCACTTCAAGTATGTGGGTGGCACCTGGGTAAAGATCAAAGCAGAAAAACAAACCTTCACAGAACACATCTCTAAAATCCTTTGGCTTCCTGGATAGGGTCTTTGTTGAAAAAAAATAAAATAAAATAAAACAATAAAATAAGGCCAGCAATAACAATGGAAAATAAGGAACATCAGCCTTGAAATATCTGAAAAAACTCTGGAGGACAAACACAATGACTCTGTACATTACAAACCTAACAACATACAAAAGCAGACACTTGTACACCCCTAGCAGCAACGAAACGAGAACAAAGTTTTTATCTTTCTAGTGGATTTGCCTCACCAATGAATTAGGGTAAGAGCATAATGAAAAAGAAGTTTATTCAAGTGTGCTGTTTGTATACTTCTTTTAAACTAAAAATAAGAAAGTAAATATTCAGTGTACTTTGTATGTCCTTCTCGTAAATATACTCCAAGTACGTCTCAGAAATATACTAAAAATTACACTTAGCCTAAGTGTACTTGAGTTATAGGCTACTAACAGAAAAGTCTAAGTATATTTGGCCTATGTCTTGTACTTAATCTTTTGATCGAGATATACTTAAAAGTATAATTAAGTATTCTAAGCATACTTGGCTTGTAGTTGTTTACTCTTTTGATTTAATAGCCTATTAAATACATTTTTTTTTTATTCTGTCTTATAAACTTAAATTTGTAAACTTAATTGTTTGAAATTATTGATTTATAAAGAAAACAGATACGTTCCTAATTCTGAGTATTTGAATTTTTGTGCAGGCTAGTCCACTGGTAAAGCACAGAGGAATTTACTTTAAATTTACTTTACTCTTTCCCTGCTTTTGACAACCTTTTCCGTGAAAATTAAGTGACGTGAAGGTCAGTTTCATAACACCAAAATATATATTGTAAATGCAAAAGTAGATGAATATGCTCTAATGTCAATGTATGCATTTTATGTGTAGTGTTTACAAATTTTGCCATTCTCAAACATTAGATCATCGTCATATTATAAAGCAAAAAAATAAAATAAAAATAATTATGGAGATCTAAATTAAGATCTAGATCAAACAATCAGTATAATAATACAATAAAACAATACATTATTGTATTCTACTGAAATCATTATGACCAGTAGATTAAGGGGCCGTTTACATGACACTGTTTTCAACTAAAAAAGTAAAACTTTGTATGCGTTTTGACGGTTTGTTTACACGACAACGGCGTTTTGGTGGCCTCAAAACGCGAAATTTTGGAAACGGGTTTCAAAGTGCAAGCTTTTGAAAACGGTCTTCGTGTAAACAACAAAAACGCGAATCTCTGAAGATGATGAAGTCATGCACATGTACATTACGTAGTGTTTCATCGCCATCTAATGGCCTGGCAGCAGAACACAGGGTTCCCTTTCAAGGGAACTCCCGTTGCGTCGAGAAAATGACGCTATGGGAACGCTTTGCGTGATGACGTCTTGAAGCACATGT
>FLSR01000303.1:16753-33498 GCA_900092035.1 Leuciscus waleckii | reverse complement strand
TATTCTGGTTTTGAATATCCTCACAGTCTAACTTCTTAATTACTTTCTACAATTTCTAGATTTTTTATCAGGCATGGAATTTTGTTCCACTAATTAAAAGCGCTCTCTGAGAACCGGCCCTTATACAATGATTTACTTTTGCTCTTTTTTTTCAAATGTTGTTGAGAAAATAAATAAATAAATTTAGATTCAATAAAAAACAAATATATATATGAATAAATGCAATCAAATAATGTAATGGGAGAAGTCTCATGGAATAAGACTGTATTTTCTTTTCAAAATGATATTGGTAATAAAGTACTGGTAAGGCTGTTTGTATTCAGCAATAAAGATGTTTATGAGCATTTTAAACCTATGCTATGTGTGTACTGTATATTGTGTGTACTGAACATTTTCTCTCAGGCCCCCAGTCTGTCATGTCATTATTGCCTTTACACACACAACACTGTACTTGTTCTCTGTTAGTGCCTGAACTTTGGCTTGAGGGTGATTTATAGCCCTGTCATTTGCTGTTCAAGTAATTGCTTTAGAGTGTGACAGACAG
Organism: Leuciscus waleckii; assembly: GCA_900092035.1. Lineage (NCBI taxonomy): Eukaryota > Metazoa > Chordata > Actinopteri > Cypriniformes > Leuciscidae > Leuciscus > Leuciscus waleckii. The sequence continues at coordinate 32,954 of FLSR01000303.1, read as the reverse complement.
ACTGGAATTATATTATACAAACTGAAGCCGCCAAACAACATCTTTACATGCATTCTGACAGATGAATGATGCACAAACGAGATCCAGATTTCCCCCCAAGGAATGTTTATAGTGCACAATTCTGGAAAAAAAATATGATGAAGGTATAAAGGTACTGTTGTGGACTTGGTTAATCCCAAAGGCCCGGGGTAAGTGTCTCAGGTGCTTGCTGGTGTGTGGTGACATGCAGGTATGTTGTAGAAGTGTCAGGCAAACAGGATGGTCATGGAACGTTGGTCTGCCAAGTCTAGTCACTTCCTGAGAAAACTAGGTCTCCTGTAGGAGTAGTTGTCATGGGACAACTTTGCTCTTTTTGTCTTCCATCATCTTGAAGCTTCAGTGGCTGTATAACAGATAAGTTCATGTGAGATTACAAAAAAAGGCTGAAACACCATTAACAGTCCTCTCTGGAAGTACACATGGCATCATGGGATAGCCAGGTGCATCCAAACAATTATAATCTAGTATTATAAACAAGTTCATGAGCAAGGACCACGCCACAACCATGAATGTTGGAGAATTATTTATTGAAAAAAAAGGATGTTTAGGGAGAGGATGAAGAGGAAGGAGGAAAGGGAAAGTAGTCAGGTTGATCTAGGCTTCTGGTGTTGGTGGCCGGGAGACTCAGAGTGGGGATATCATCTCAGTTAAATGTAGGCCAAGTGATTAGGACCTCCAAAGACTGGGAAGAGCTGAGGTAGGCTTGGCTTGACAGAGGTCAATGAGATTGTTAAAGATGTAAGAGCGAGCTCGTGAAGATTCAGATCGTCTCATCTGAGATACCTCGTCTGGCCGCTGAGGTCACTGCTCCAATGCGGGTGGATTGTAATATGTATTGAGTGGTGTTCTGGAGATTTTTCCGGTGATACGGAGGATTTGAATGAAGTGCTTGCTGAACCAGGATCTGTGGCCGGTTTTCTGGTTTCAGTAAGAAAGAGCAGATGTAAATAGGCTTTGATACTCCTAATTGGTCTGTTTTGCTTCTACTAAGAGTGAATATGAAAGTGTCCAGAGAGTGTCTAGAAATGTCAAAGATAGAGGAATGGATACTGATGGCGGAGAATAGTGGCAAATTCTGAAGATCGTAGGAAGCCGAAAGGCATGCAGGAACATGGACTCTAAATAGCTTGAGCGTAGAGAGGGGATGCAGAGGCCAAGTAGGTCGGTGGTTAGTGGAAGGTGTTTGTGGTGGTGTGATAGCTTTTGAAACAGTTTCAGTAGGACAAGTAAGCTGAAAGTGTGCTCGGGGCATGGTAATTAAGAAAGGGTTCTTGAGAAGCATTAGTGAGATTTCTGATCTGCTGGGTAAGTTGAAGTTGGTTGTTGAAAATGTCAGATTCTGGAGCCGAGAGTCTGAACTTCTGAAAAGTGAGTCGGCTATGAGATTGAGGAACTGGTGTTGAGCGGAAATTAGAGTGAGCCTGCTCAAGAATTGCATGATAACAGGTTAAACTCTTTTAAGGATAGACCAGTTGATAATAGAAATGGAGGTTGAAGGAGTCCAGACTCCCCTGTGTGTGGTAGAATCCGTTGGATGAGGTATCTGAATTGAAGAGTTGGCCGTTTGAGAAATATCAGAGTAAACAGGAGCCGTATTGCTGCCACGGCGGCTAAATTTGTGAGTATAGCTGCTGAGACTGGAGAAGGGGCGATGGACTGCTGAAGATGGCTGAGTAGGTGGCGCTGCTGTGGCTAAAGTATATGGGATGTTGCTTGATGGAAGGATGTAAGGGTGTTGGGGGAGGGAAGGGTTGGAGTGGGGGATGGAGGGGGAAAAGGATAGACCAGTTGAAAATGGAAATGGAGGTTTAATGAGTCCAGATTGGCCAGCACAAGGAAGAATTCATTGGGGCACCGGGTAAGTTATCTGGACTGAAGAGTTAGCTGTTGGAGAAATATCAGAGTAAACAGAAGCCATATTGCTGTAAACGGCTGAAGGAGGGGTGGAATAATGATCAAAGGATGTAAGTAAGTGCTCTTTTCTGATCATACTGTGAGCACTGAGAAGAAATAATGATGCAATTATTAGAGAAAGATCAGATGAAGTGAGTGCTAGTGGAAATTAAGCTTGGATGCCGCTAGGGGGCTAGAAGCTGTAGTCTGAGGCTGTTGTGGAGGATAATGTCTTGTGACATCACAAGTGACGGAGAGTGGCATGCTTGCAGTTGCCGGAAGCGTTGAAGGCTCGGAGTTTATGACGGAAGTTTTGGTGGATGCTGCATACAGTTGGAATAATCTTGCTTTGTTATCTGAACGATTGAAATGGATGACTTTGCTTTTAAGAGTGAGTAGAAGGCGAGCCGCAGTCCCGTTCCTGATGTATTGTTCTCGGATCGCCGAGGAAGGTTAAAGGGAATTGAGTGCTCGCAGGGCCGCAAGCATTGGTAATGACTAGGAACGGAATAATGAGAGATGATCCTCGATAGGGTGGAATTGAAATCGTACAGATTGTCATCTGAATTCTGTATCTCTGAATCCGTAGTGAGTGAACTTCGAGAGAATGAGACAAACAGTACTGTAAGGGACGGCCCGATATAGAAAGGTTTTGAGAAGTCAGGTGATTAGTTGAGGCGTGGCCCCGCTCCCGAACCTCAGTTAACTAGTGAACTCCATTAAAAATCTGGCCATATAAGCATATAAACGCACCACATGTGCTTTTACTGGTATGTGGCACATTTTGTTCACTCCCAGTGTTCTTTTCTTTTTTTAATACACTACCATTCCAAAGTTTGGTGTAAGTCCCATACACTCAACAAGGCTGCATTTATATGATCAAAAATAGAGTAAAACATTAAATTTTTTATAACAATTTAAAATAACGGTTTTAATATATTTTGAAATGGAATTTATCCTTGATGGAATTTTCAGCTGCCATTACTCCAGTCTTCAGTGTCACATGATCCTTCAGAAACCATTCTAATTAGCTGATTTGGTGCTCAAAAAACATTTTTTATTATTTTTCAACATTGAAAACAACTATGCTGCTGATAAAATATTTTTCCAGAATTCTTTGACCTATAGGGCACAGATGATCAGTAACCAATGAGCTCGCTGCTCAACCTTCAAGTATTTGCCTTAGCAGTGCAGCACACTGTCAGAAACCTCTACTTCCCCAGCTCCACCTGTATAGATCTGCTACGGTTAATTCATGTACGTTATATTGTACAGCAGCAGCATTTCTTACTTGCTCACAGCAGTGTGTTGTGTATGTATTGGCAGTAATAAGTCCCATACTTTCCCTGCGGCAGCAGAGTAGCAGATCTATTCCGCCAAGACCAAATATACAACATTGTCATACCCATTAGCATGCCAATCACTCTGAGAGTTGTCATGACAGAAATGGCTATATAATTAATACATCTACATCTAACTCCAACTTTAACCACCTTCATCCTTTCACATACAGTAGGCCAGATGATGGCTCCACATTTCAGATCAATGGAGAGGGAGACAAGAACTAAAGACTTCCACCAGTGCTCTCACCTCTCCTTTAAAGAAGAAGAAGAAGAAGAAGAAGAAGAAGAAGAAGAAGAAGAAGAAGAAGAAGAAGAAGAAGAAGAAAGAAGAAGTTTTATTTATATAGCGCCTTTCCGTAGTTCAAGGTCGCTTTACATTGTACATTACAATACATTTACACACCCGCACACACATTACAATCACATAAGGACACATTTTGTCACATTACCCAAAAAACATGTTAAATAGATATGTTTTTAGCTGAGTCTTGAATGTAGCCACATATGAGATATTACAAAGTGTAAGGGGAAGTGAAATCCATAATTTAGGAGCATTAATACTAAATGACTTTCCACCTACAGTAGACAACCAGAAAAGAGGGATGGACAATAAACCAAGTTCAGCTGATCTAAGGGACCGGGCAGGGCAGTAAGAGTAAAGTAGATCAGACAGATATGGAGGTGCAAGATCATTTAATGCCTTAAACGTTAGAAGTAATACCTTAAAGTGAATACGTGATGCCACGGGTAGCCAGTGAAGGTCATGAAGTAGAGGAGTAATGTGAGCAGAACGCTTGGTGGAGGTGAGAACTCTTGCTGCTGAGTTTTGAACATACTGTAATCTTGCAATACGTTTTTTGGGCAGACCAAGAAATAGAGCATTGCAATATCCAACGTGATGTGATTAATGCATGAATTAAGGTTTCAGCATCAGCTAAAGTGAGAGAAGATTGAAGATGTGCAATATTATGAAGATAAATAAAAATATTAACTACTGTCAACTTAAGACAAACAAATTAGTCTCTAAGGATGAAGGTGCCAGACATACAGTCTACCACATGCTTAAGTGGAGTTTAATGTGCTGGTGATCAGAAATGCCCATCCGGTCATGAGGTGACTGGACACAATATATCAGTGCCAGGTCCAGTCTTCAGAGGGACTGAGATCATAGGTTTGTGACAGGGGCAATAAAATTACAGGACGTATCCTCTCACATCTATGAGACGACTAGACTCTAAAGATCATGGAATTGGCTGAGATAGTTATTCAGCAGGGAATAATGCAGTAATCCAGACCATTAAAATACATTTCTGAGAAGAAATAATGTCTCTCTAGAAGATTTAGCTCAGTTTTGTCTCTGAAATGTATTTTATTAAAGGTCAATTTGCGCACAGAATCTCTTTAACCCAATCTTGAGCCAGCCATTTGGGACTATCGATCAGGGCTGTGTTTCCCAAAAGCATCGTAAGCCTAAGTAGATCATAGAGCCATTGCCACCAATGGTCTCTACAATCAATTTAGCTCACAATGCTTTTGAAAATTGCAGCCCAGATCAGTAATGCCTACATGGTAAAACACACCGCTGTTAAATTAACTCACTATATGTTAAAGCTGATGGCAAAATAAAAGCAGACAACAGGTGGCACACAAGTCATCCCTCATTGCTCACTCATTCATTATGCAACTACTCAGCCAAAACCCATACTCAAATCTCAACCAAGGCATGAGCGCTGAAAATTAAATCCATGTTGCATGATACATTACATGGTCTCAAGCATCATCAATCATGACGATGAAAAGCAAAAGAAAATTTCTATGCTTGCTGGAGAACAGGAGATACATCTTTTCATAGCATGTTAATCAGTGGTGGACAGTAACGAAGTAAATGTAATTCGTTACTGTACTTAAGAGCTTTTTGCGTATCTGTACTTTACTGAAGTATTTAAATTTGGGAAGACTTTTACTTTAACTCCACTACATTTCAAAGTCAAATATCTTACTTTTTACTCTACTACATTTTCAAAATCAGTCGTTCCTTTTCATTTATGAGTGGATAAAAACTTAACTGGTCAAACGAGCCACCTATCACAGTAGCCTACAACGTGCGCGCTTTGTTTTGAACTTGCCTTGGTGGTATCTACTAAGCGCGAACCAGAGCCGTTAAAAATGAGAGTTGCGACCATAGACAGTATATAAGAGGTTGCGACACACACGGCTTGTTCGACTTGTATGACATCAAAGTATAGAACGAAATCGCGAGAGCGATTGAAAAGCATACAGAGCCGTCTACTCTCTAATCGCTCTTGCGGTATTTTAATGTCATTCACCGATTGGTCTGTGCAGTGTGCCGTTTCAAGTCGAACAAGCCAACTGTGATCTATAGTAGCTCTCAATAGTTCCAAACAATTTGTGTTGCCAATAATTTTAAGCGGGGCAGAGAGCAGCAGCTATTATTGCAGCAATTATCGGTAAATACTGACGCATAATGAACATTGCTTATTACCTTGACACTAAAATTGCTTGCATATAATAGCATTTTTTTTCTGAGGAGTAGCAGAAACACTGCATTAATACGTTTTGGTGTTTAATTTTGTAGGGAAATTGGCTGCTCCCATAATGTAGTGTGTATATATATATATATTCAATAGCATTGTGCAGGTTTATGTGAATGTATCATAACATTAGGATGTTTATAATTATGACCATAGATGCTTGTGAAAAATATGTACAGTAAATACTGTAAATGTATTATACCTTATGGGATCAGTCCCCTTCCGTCCAAAATTAAACACACATAAAATGTATTCAATTCAAATATATATATATATATAGACTAATTAATGTCATTTTATTAATAGATTGATGTGCCAAGAGTGACAGTCTTCACGTAGACTGAGTTAAGCAAGAGTCTTGTGACAAATTATAATAGGCATTATACAATAAAAAATCATAGTACTTGGATACTTAAGTACATTTGAAGGCAAATACTTTTGTACTTTTACTCAAGTGAATTTGCTGTAAATGAGTTTTATGAATGAATGGCTTGTTCTAACTGTTGCTGGTCTTCGTCAACAACACGCGCTTTTGCACCCCCTGCTGGTGAGGTCGACTAACAGCAGATGGAGAGTATGCTCTGCAATCTACTGCTTTTCCTGCAGTTCCTGGATGTCTATGTTGAATTTACTGTCGAATATGAACCACTGAATTCTGTGTTATACGTCATCACGCATCACACACGAGACCAGCGTCGGCCAATAGTGAGCCTACGTGGTGACGTTTAACACAGACGCGCTGCGCAAAAACACTACGAGGCCCAGAGAGAAGGAAATGAATAGTGGAATAAAGTCGTTATTTTTGTTTGTTTTTGCGCACAAAAAGTATTCTCGTCGCTTGATATACTTAAGATTGAGCCACTGTAGTCACTTGGACTATATTAACGATCTCTTTAATAACTTTTTATTAAAGTAATTACTGACAGAATTTTCATTTTTGGGTGAACTAACCCTTTAATGTATAGAAGATGTTTTCCTACTGTGACGTAAATGATTCCAAACAATGCATTTGAGAACTATTATTGAACTGACTACAACTCTACCACACATTTGTCTGAACATGAAACCACAAGAGGAACATCAAGTTTTGCAATGGCAACTCTATCAAAATGGGTTCACATAGTTCAATTGCAATGTAGACATATGTTTAACGCTTCACTAACTTCTCAGAGCTATTGTGAACATGAAAACCATATGGGTCAGTAACACGACAAACTTTTTTTGTCTGGGTCTATAAATACATTAAAACATAAATAAAAAATGCAATTCATACAGTACTGTGATATGGACATGTGTTGATGTCATTCATAATCGTGTGTATAATATAATTCATAATCGTCTCTCATTCATAATCGTGTGTATGTGTAAATATCAATAATTCAATTCTTTTTTTCCCCCAGGCTAGTTATTTTACCATACAATTTCCATGAAATTAACATTAAAATGAATTTTGATATTTATAAAGTTAATATTCTATGGTAAAATAGCTAGCCTGAAAAAAATTAAATAACTCTTGATATTTACACAAAGAGATTACTCTACAATAATAACATATCGGTACTGCAAGTATCAAAATATGATTTATTATTTTCTACCATGCTAAATCAGTCGAATTTGAAATCGTGAGAATCGTGATGTCACAATTCCCTAACATGCTTCATCATCGTTTGTTATCAAGGAGGTGTGTTCTGAACAACTCATGTCTGTCCATCAATCAATAGAGCAATACTGCTGTTGGATAAAGATGTCGAGTAAGACTGTCAAACTCAGATGTTGTTCCATCAGTGAATGTAAAGAAACTGCACCTCCAAACACTTTGCAGAGTATTACAAATGCATGGCTGAAGTTTATTTCAATGATGTGCCTAAAATATAAAGTTTTTGTTTCTTCTTTACAACTTACAATAGACTGCTTTTTTTTTTATTTAATTTTATTATGCTCAAGTCAAGTCAAGTCAAATTTATTTATATAGTGTTTTTTACAATACAGATTGTTTCAAAGCAGCTTTACAGAGATAACAGGAAAATGATGCAAAAAAGTTTGTTTCCAGAAGAAAATAGCGTCACGGTTCAGCTTAATTAAATTCAGTGATGTTTCATTTTTGTTTTAAAAAAGTGTTACTTTTAATCACTGACAATAAATTCACGAGTTCACATGTTAATGAAATCTGATGTAATATTATAATGCGTATTTGGCTTGCTGTCCGGGGGGAGGGCTCCGAGCTCGAAATTCGGCCCGACCCCAGAGTACTCCCCCCTATGAATGTATAGATCATAGGTATCTATGAGCAGACCCAGCCGAGTGTGAGGTGATGGGGTGGTGGCGGGATGCTGAGAAATTTGACATGAGACAGGAGGTAAGGGAAGGCTTTATTTATACTGGCTTCTTCTTGCGCTGATTGGATGATTACCTGAACATGCTCCTCCCGAACTTTGTTACATAAAACATATAGCTGCTCTGGAGTAAACTGTGATCACATCATCCAGCTCAGTTCAGTTCTTTTATAATAGTGTCAATGCAGGCAGATCAATATTATTGTTGAATATTAAATTTAATGTTAAATTTAATGTCCCCAACTAAGCAAGCCAAGCCAGTGGCAACAAAGGTGGAAAATGGCGACAGTGACAAGGAACCAAAACTCCATCAGGGCAGAATGGAGAAAAAAACATTGGGAGAACCCAGGCTCAGTCGGGGGGCCAGTTCTCCTCTGGCCAATGAACAAACAGTGTATGATTATGATTCAGGCAGCATTATAGGTCAGAAGTCAGATTGGTTTGGAACAATCAGAATATTATTCAGTTCCATCTGGTTGAAGATCAGATTCACGCTGATATGGAGACGAGTTTGTTGAGGATCAGTGTCGATGGCTGTTGTGTCCATGAGGCCTTCACAGGGCAGAGTCTAGTTGATACGATCTCTGCTGACACTTCAACATAACATGCTCAACATAAATTTTATTTGAAAGATATGGTAGTGCCAATCATTTTGTCCTCTGTGGCAACGCAAGTCTCGCCATGTCTACACTGGACACGATAAAGTGAATGCTCCTAATCCATTTGTCCTTTGTTTCAGAAGAAGCGCGAACACTTGAAGTATATCAGAAATATAAATTTTGTCCCCATTATGTAGGGTTACCAGGCCCACACTTATACACACACCTTAATGATGTTAGTCACTCTCTTCCTCAAGGAAACTTGTCACACTGTGCAGTGCTTTACGTTCCCATAAGGACAGTGGAGTGAATCTTGCCGATGTTATCACATGCCCCTATCATCATCCTTTAGCTCAGGGCCGGTGCTTTGTCCCCTGAGACTGTGTCACTGGAGCATATCAGTTATAATGAGGGGCCCCTGAACCCATCAAAACTCATTTAGTGAGCAGACTGACACATACTTGTACAATCTTATATTTTGACACAAGCTGTTGCAGTCACCTGAATTTCCCTGAGGTCCTGAGGGACGATTGCATCCCAATTGTAGGGTCATTTCAGTGGCCTGTGTGTCTGTACATGTGAATATGCTTAAAACTACTAGCAATAAGTCTAATGTTTCCCAATACCACTCTTGGACAAATACAAAACGGCAAAAAAAATGTATGTGTCCTGCATTTGATACACCCCACGTCATGATTTTGCCAAGTTAAGCCCTATTCGGACGGGACTAGTTTAACATGGAGAGGTGGGGTAAAGTAATAATTACCAGAACTTCTCTGTGATTTTAGTCCCGTCCGAATGTGCCCTCTCAGTAATCATTACAGACCATGTCAGTAAAGATTACGGCGACTTTTACCTTCAGTAAAAAGGTCAGGAAAAATTACCTCAGGTAATACTAATTCCGTGCGGATAGACCCGCTGTAAATATGTACGTAAATATTTCGTCATTTTGTGTAGTTTTCCGCAGTTTTTCAAGTATGAAGATGCTTGAAAAAGCATTCAGTTGCGTTCTAGACGCCGGGACAAGTCTGTGGGAAAACTCAAGTGTTTTCCACATTCAGATCAGAAAGAAAAAAAAAATATATATATTTTAGCGTTAGGTAAGATCCTATTACCAACACAATCCAATCTGAAGTTAATTAATACATCGTTCGACTGTAAATAACTGTTTTATATATATAAATAAAATATAGGTTATATGTGTATGCGCACGTAATAAGAAGCAACGTAAACGCACATGACGACAGGAAGGTGACGGCGATGCGCAAATCGAGTTACCCCTCCCACTTCTGCTAGATTTACTGAGATATATTATCCCATGCGAACTGGCCATTAATATTACAGACGTCCTGTGGTAAAATTACATTACTCCATCTACCCCGTAAAGTTAATCCCGTCCGAATAAGGCTTTAGATGCGTTCCTGGGTTTTTTGTTGATCCTTGAACAATATTCCTGTCAGAAACTGTAATCCTAACCACATCCTGACCCCTAAACCTAACCCTACCCACAAGTTATCAATAAAATCAGAGGGAAATTATTGGTGAATAACTGATGTTGAAGCATCTAACCCTGGTTGTAAGACTAAACTTGACATAAACTGTAAACTTGTCCCTCAAATCGGATTGGTTGATTGGAATGGTAGGTCCAGGATGAACAAAGATGTTGATCCAGGAACATGTTGCACTTAGTGAAATCAGGTTCTGCATAAACCAGTTCTTGAGCACTATATTAACAAGCTGATGAGCTGAATCAGGTGTACTATAACCAACCCGGTCTCATAAAATGCGTCTCTATAACACGCATTGTATTTATTGTGCAATTTTATACATGAAAATTAGGTTTTACGTGCATATGATAAGCACTGCAAACCCCTTGGGTAGGATTAGTAGCGTGGGGTAGGGGAGTGCGGGGCACAACCTTTTTTATTTTTTTTATTTTTTTTATTAAGTTAGATTAATCGCTCAATTATTTAAAAAATAATTAAGTTAGATTCATCTTTTTTTTTTTTTACACAAGCAACATACACATCTCTGCTACAAATGAACACTTAAAGAGCAACATACACATCTCTGCTACAAATTAACACTTAAAGTTTTTTTTTTTCTAGGACCTACCATTTTTGTACAGTTGCACTGAAAGTGACAGAAGAGCAAATGTTACAACCTGCTGTACGGCCAAGGCGGATGTACGGTACAGCAGAAAAGCTCCAACACATCAACTGCCGGGAAATGCTGGCGGTGCACAATGCGACACAAGCAACATACACATCTCTGCTACAAATGAACACTTCAAGTTTTTTTCTAGGACCTACCATTTTTGTACAGTTGCACTGAAAGTGACGAAGAGCAAATGTACAACTTACCCCATATGCGGGGTTAATTGTAACAGACAGAGGGGTTAGTTGTAACACTTGTGTGTAACACACATAATTCAGTACTATTTTATCTGTATAGATTGATATTGTTTGTACATCTGTATAGATACATAGCCATACATCCATCCATCATCCAATCATCCTTCAATTATGAATCAATATCATGGATAGAGATATGAAAGGGCTGCAGAGTTTTGCAATAAATAAATAAAATCATAAAATATTGTAATTGCTATTGAATTATATTTGTGTGTGGCAGCTGCATGCAAAATTATTATTATTAATAAAAACAGTAATAATAATAAAAACGAGCTCAAAATCACATTTTAAAGGGTTTATTGCATGAAAAACAGGCTTTTTAAATAAATAAACAAGTGATCAATGCATAGTTAACAAATGTGAAAAAATCATACTTTGACATTTAAATTCCAGCATTGTTTGTGAAAGTCCAACAAAGTTTTTAACATTTTAATTTGGCAAAATAAATATATAAATAAGTACTCAAACCTGCAAAGTTGTGTGGCTCCCTGTTTTCATTTCATTATCGTTGTACACTTGGCGGCTTAGTTGTAACACTCTGCTACAACTAACCACGCTGTGTAAAAAATATTTTAAGCCTAGCTAACAGTTACACACCCAACTCAGTAAGCCAAACAAAAAGTAACCCACCCAAACCAAAAACAAAAAAAAAAAAAAAAAAACGTTAAAACATAGCACCATTTTGTAGCATTTGATACGCAGTTTTCACGTGCATATGATACGCACTTTATGGCGTGTAATACGCACACCCTCCTCACCCCTAATCCTACCCAAGGGGTTTACAGTGCGTGTCATTTGAACGCCGTATAAATGATACGAGAAATATCATTTGTGCTATAGATACACACTTTCATGAGATCGTGCATGGTGATTTTACTTGCATGGTGTCAAAACACTCTTTGTCCAAAATCTTCACGAAATCTTATCAAAACTTTCCACAAATCAGCGAGAGATTGTCTTCTGGCAGTGAGAGAAAAAGAGTGAAACACAACCTGTTGACCCTGACTATGTAAAAGGTCCGTGTAACCCTGTGCCCCGCGCTCCCCTACACATCCCATGAAGCATTGTAAATTGCCTAATCACATTTTTTTAAAAAGTCATAAATGTGTATAAATAAATAGTTTTATAACTATAAAATGTGATCTTGACATGTAAAATGTTTCTATCTTGAAGTTTATACAATTTCTCTATAAAGAAAGCCAACGAGATTTTTATTTCCTGGAACCCAACTGTTGCACTCTATAGCCAACCACTTTGCTGTTAAAACCCTTACAAAATCCCCTGAATTTCTATTCTAAAATATATAAATATGACATAAACTTCTGGCTATTAAAATAATAGGCCAAATTAGTTAATATAGTAATAGGTACTGTAAAGTAAATGTTGTCTGTACAGTTTAAATGAGCTACATGTATATGAATTTAGCTTAAATTTACTTATTTGTTTCTGCATAATATTTACGTATTAAATGTTCTGTACCCTCTCTTCCTGATTAAAAAGCCAAACAATGCACAAACCCAAGTCATTCGCATTGTACACTGTGCACAGGCTACAATGATACTCCAACTGAAACATAAACTCAAGCCAAGCCAACTTCATTACAGGAAAGATAATGCATGGTACACATTGTACCATATTGCCAGATGAAAGATAACCAATTGTGGTAATATCTGTGGTCATCGTGGCTCTTAAATGGTGGTAAGTAGAAAGGTTCAAAGACGGCCTTTGTCACGATCTTGCAACCAAAGATAGTCTGCGATAAAAACCGTCTAGACTGTAAAAAAAGATGGACGACGCCCCTTCGCTCTCTTCCATTGATGAGAACTGAAGCCGCCAGAGTCCTGATATGGCGCTGACATATTGGAACTTGAGTCTGCGCAGTAGCGATTTCGGGACCAGACCTGCGCAGTAGTGAGCAGGAAGTAAAGCCGCGAAATCAACGCTCCGCCCTCACTCTCGCAGAATGCACTCAGGGAGAGTGGATTCTGCACACTTTTTAAAAAATTGATTGCAGTACGACAAGAGGCTTGTTAAAATAAAGTAAATACAATCTCCTCAGTCCTCCGAAGATCCCGAAAAAATGTCCGTTGGTGCTTCAGTGACTACTTCGCTCAGAGAACCTGTCAATCACAGCTGTCAATCATGACGTTACACCACCGCATCACGTAACTAACTAAAAAACAACTTATTTTTGAAACAGACACTTGAACTTACATCAGCGTGATAAAAACGACAGCAAATGAAAGAAACCACCTTTGGAAAAAAGATATTTGAAGTGTAATTTAATTGTTTAGTTGGTCTCACGTCCCGTTGAATAACACGGGGAGGCGGGGCTTATGACCTATACTAGGACCAGTCACCGGGGGGCGATCGAGACGTTTTGGCTTTACTTTTTAAGGGCTTGTGTGGCACGCTTGGTAGCAGGCATAAGGGATACTCTCCATTTCTTTACATCTCAACTGATGTATAGGCCTATGTAAACTACTGGTGTCAGGTGACAATTGACCATACTGTAAGCAAACAACAGATGTTAAACAGTCACAGTTTATGTCTGCAGCTACATATGTGTAAAAGATGCTTGACTGAATTAAGTGCTGAAATGCAATTGCTTTGATTTTTCTTTCCGGCATGCATCTTCATTGCATTTGTTAATAAATGAAAATAAATGAATTTGCATACTAAATGTCACCACCATTACACACATATCATTTCAACTTCAGTTGAGGCAAATTATAACACTAGAGAATTGTGACTGTACATACATATTTCAAGATGAACAGACTCACAGGTCAAATGATTTGTATTCTAGACATTTTAATTAGCATAACAACAAATTCAGTGAAACGTACACCTATGAAATGCACAAACAACTGTCGAAGTGGACTGATTGTCTCTATGTTTAACCATTCATTTTAATGTTTAATTTATTCATATCAGATTATAAAATGTTACAAACTGCTTCTGGTACAGAATGCAATTCAGTTCCTTTAAATACAGGAAAATTCTGTTTTATATGTGAATACCCTATAGTATGGTGCTACTATATACAGTATATACATACTATATTCTGTTCATACATACATGCATGTATACAGAGAAGAGAAACACACTAGTCTTTCACATATTCACATACATGTTTAATGAGTGTTTTTCAAATTTCCACAATATTTTTTTAAGGTGCCCCCCCCCCACCCCCCCTCTGTTCTTCTTGTTTAAGACAGTTGAACAACAACAATTTTATTTTTCATGACTAGCGCTCTGTTTTATTTGAGATAAAAAAGTGTACCTTTGTAAATGGACAAAATACATGAAATATGAAGACTTCACAAATTCTTTATCAGTATTACACAGCATGCCCGACTGCTTTAATGAAGAACACACTTAAAATCTTTTTCAAGTATGAAAACAATAATTTTCAAATACTGCTCACAAAGAGATTAATAAATTAAAGGGGATAATGAAATGGCTTCAAAATTTGCCTGTGAATTCATTCACCCTTCTGTTCATCTTTTATCTCAGCTTAAAATTATTACTTAAATCATTTTGACTAAGAAACATGATTTGATAGAAACAAAAACCTTATTTCAAGAAACATACTGTAGATAGTTGGGCAGGGTGTGATACATATTGTGTCTTATATTTCTTTTATGTTGTGATACAGTAATTGAGTCTAAAATACCTGGAGAGAGCAATATGTTAGCATTCCCATTAATTTCAATGACAGTTCTTGACTGACACATGGCATGTCCTGATTTTGCCAAGTTAGACACGTACTTGGGTCAACATATTTTCTTGATCCTGGAACAACATTTCAAGAAAAACAACAATTCATGACAAAATGCAGCTTCTTCTGAATGGCTATGTGCCCTTTGCTTACTTTTCATGCTAACCAACTAAACCTTGACTTTACAGTATATGATAAATGTAAAGGGCAGTTATGTTGTTCAGGTAAGCTACCACAAAATGGGACAGAATAGTCAAATTATAGCCTATGGTTGGCACAGACATTTTACTTGATTGAAGGGACTTCAGATTTTATAACATAGAAGATATGTGTGTGTTTCATCAACAAAGGTCTCAAAATAAATGTGCTGTTTACCTTCCTTTTCTCCACGTCTCTTGCTGCTAATGGCATTTTTGCTGAAGGCTGTTTGAAATAAATATGCTTTTAATGTCAAACCTGGTAGTGAAAAGTTATTTTGATGTGAACAGCGAGAGCCTGACAGACAATAAACACAGCAGATATAGAATCTGCACTTACTCTGCAAACAGCTCTGCAGGCTTCCAGTAAATTGGCTCAACATTAATTCATAAAGTTCTATTTCTTTTTAAATATAGTTTATATTTAAAACGTTTTATTTTGTAATATTCAAAAATATTGTTTGTTAAATATTTAGCTAATTTAATCAAGCTTTATGCTACCAATAATAATATAGTACTTTTTAACACATGTAAACCATGTTTAAGGTAAGAGAAGGTAAATTAATGTGAGCAGTCTGGCATGCATTAAAGTTTTTAACCCTCTGGGGTATAAGAGGGGGGGAGGGGTGGTTGGGTCCTTGAGATGTTTTGACATGCCCTGACATTTGTGTTTTTTTCAGTTGCTTATAAACATATTAATGGCAAAGGTGTCATTACACTCTATTCAGCAGAAACAGGGCTACCATAATATGTGAGCAACATGTATGTACATGTTTGTATTTTTCAGAGAATAATGTTTATGCATGGTTATTGAAAAAACTAAAAATAAAGTTTCTGAAATAAACCACAAAACATAATACTAAATATGTGTCCACAATATGACTAATGGATGTTGTCGCCTAGAGTTTTTGCTTAAAAATGATCTGAAAATCACCCTGCCTAATCATTCACATAATACATTGATTTAAATTATGTAAGACACTTTTGTTTGGAAAGGCAATATGCGTGGGGGCGTGAATGATCAGGAATAAAGATGTGATTCACACCTGAGAAGACAATGACCCGCATAATGAGCTGCATAATGAGCCTTTCATTCAGGTGTGTCAC
>FLSR01000302.1:1680337-1694921 GCA_900092035.1 Leuciscus waleckii | reverse complement strand
GCTCAACAATCTTTTGCTGCACATCAGAACTATATTCTTTGGTTTTACTCACTGTGATGGATGATTAAGGGAATTTGGCCTTTGTGTTTCCTCATATTTATACACCATTGAAACAAACAAGCCATAGCTAGACAATTTCATTATTAGTCTACCTGGTGTAATAAAACATGTAAATATTCATGAAAACATACTTCAGAGATATTTTACTCATAAAACATACTAGGGGTGCCAATAATTGTGGCCAACGTGTTTTGGAGAAAAACGTTTATTTCATAATGTGATTTCCCCCCTACTTTCAATTCTTTTACTTCAATGAAAGGTTAGAGTTGTGTGAATTTTTTGAATGAAAGATCAAAAGGATTAACAATGCAGATTTATTTTTACAGCCATCTTCGATCATATTTACCAGGGGTGCCAATAATTCTGACCACAACTGTACATTACTGTTCAAATGTTTGTGTAACATGTATGTTCTGTGTTCCCCCCTTCATTATGTTTCATTTTGGTTTAGTCCTGTGACCTTGTTTTCCCCAGTCTGTTTGATTAGTCATTTCATTCACCTGTTCCTTGTCATTCACTCATCATATCCCTTTGTTTGCCCATGCATTTATACCCTGTGTCCCCTCACTCCTTGTCCCTTCACGTTAATGTTATGTTGTGTTTAAGTGAGTGTCTCCTGAGTTTTTTATATTAAATACTGTTATTCCTCTTCTCTGTGCTTTTCACTACATCATGTACCGTAACAGTTTAGGGTTGGAAAGATTTTTCAAAGAAGTCTTATGTTCAACAAGGCTGCATAAATTTGATCAAAAACACAATAATAAAGCACTGTGAAATATTACTGTTAAATGTTTTCTATTAATATATTTAAAAGTGTAATTATTCTTATATTCATAATTGCTCCTCTCTTTAATGTCACATGATCCTTCAGAAACCATTTGAATATGCTGTTTTGGTGCTCAAGAAACATTTCGTATTTTTAACATTGTTGATAATAGTTGTACTGATTAAAACATTTCTAGACACCATGATAATTTTTTTTCCCAGAATTCTTTAGAGAGATCAAATTAACAGCACTTATATATAATATAAACCTTTTGTAAAATATTAATGATTAGTTTAGTGCATCCTTGCTGAATAAAAGTATTAATTCCTTAAACTAAAAACAAAAGTATTAATTCCTTAAAAACAAAAACTGACCACAAGTTTTTGAACGGCAGTGTGTGTTACTGGAAAAGCTAAACTGTAGTTTATGGCATCCTTGCTTTTTTTATGTTGCAGAGCTTTGCAAAATGTGTTGGCATTCTGATATATGAATGTGTGTAAGGTAATAAGTGTGTGTTATGTACACATTGTAGTGCGTCGCTGTACTCCTCTCTCTGTCCCTGACAACGGCTGGATGAAATGTGACAGTGCGGGTGATAATTACGGGGCCACGTGTGAATTCCGCTGTCTGGGGGGCTACGAGCTAAAGGGCAGCGCTGCCAGAGTCTGCCAGTTTAACATGGAATGGTCTGGCCTGGAGACTTCCTGTGCCCGTACGTAACACACATTAACATCTCACAAACAGCTTAGCCAGAGATATTCCTTGCATTAAACATTATACGCCCTTAAATGCAAGATTGCATAGCATTCCTAAAAAGATGATGCTGCTTATTCTGGCAGAATATTTATATTTAATATTGTGAGGCAAAATGCTAGAGGAAACGATTACAATTTTCATGACAGAATTATTCACATTCTTCTTATGCGATTAAACCTCACAGTTCATGTAAAATTCATGATCTTACTCTTACTTTCCTGCCCTCTGGTGAATAACATCCTAATGATTTGTTTTATTAAAAGCCATGAATATTAATGTTGGTGTGCGGTCTGCTGCTGCATTGTTGGACCAGTTCTATGAGAAACGGCGCATTTTGATCATCTCAGCCCCCTCAGCAGCCAATCACTACTACAGATTCCAGATGACTAATTTACAGGTACAAGATTAATATCTGCCTCTTTATTCTATTTATTCTACAAAATAAAGCATATTAAGCTTAGTCGGAATGTTTTTAGTAGTTTGAAAAGCTTGACGTTTTAAATAGTTTTAAATAGTTTTAAATTTGGAGAAGTTTTAAAAGCTTGAAGTTTTAAGTTTAAAGCAGAGGTGCAAAGTCCAGGTTCAGAAAGTAAAAGTCCTCCTCAGTATTTTGTTCCAATCACCTGGATTTGCTAATTAGCACAGTTTTTCAGCCAGGAGATATAACTAATTAGTGCATGGGTGGAATAAACATATGGCAGGACTTTTACTTTATGACCCCTGGACTATACACCTCTGGTTTAAAGTAGTTCAAAAATAGTTAGCTCAATGTGTGTGTGTGTCTGTGTGTACTTGTACAACTATCTTTGTGATGACCAGTTTGAGTGTGTGTGTGTGAGTTTGCACAACTATCTTTGTGATGACCAGTTTGACTTTTAAGGCTGGGTCACACCAAGCCGATGGTCGGCCGTCGGGCAATGTTGGGCCGTTTTTGAGTGTCGGTCGGGATAGTTTTATCGCTGTGTTCGGCACCATTGGCTCTAGTCGGATGCCTTCCGGGTTTTTTGGGCTGATTCAGCATGTGAAATTGGCGTTGGGCCGCCGGTGAGAGAGAGAACTCTGATTGGTTGTTCAGCTTATGAAAGAATAAAAGCGAAAGCGAACAAAAAAGTCAAGACAGTACAGACAGAAGGCTGTTATAATTTTACGTCATCTTACCCAAGCATTCGAATGCACTAATATTTCCATAATAACATGAGGCGACTGGAATGAAAAACTGATTAGATTGATTGATATTCAAAATAGTAAGCAAGCGCTGCTTTATTTACGGTTTGTATATCTGCAGTCCTAGTTGAGAATATACCATTGATGCTGATATAGACAGTTATTTACTTATACGCAGGCACAGAACACACGTGCTAGTTGACAGTCGCCTTTAAGTCCTTTTGGTGTGTTCAAGCGCAGCTTTTTGGCCAAGACGCAGCCGACTAGAGGCGGCAACACAGTCAGCTTTCGTCGCCACTAGTTCTTTGACTTCGGCTTGGTGTGTCCCGGGCTTTAGACCATCGGAGTGAGGACAAAGAGATTAAAGTGAGGACATTTTGACTGGTCCTCACTTTCTGAGACCCATTTAAAGGCCTGTTTGGGGATCAAGACTTGGTTTTACAGTAAGGGTTCGGGTTAGGCACTTAGTGTCTTAGGGTAAGGAGCTAGAGATTGCATTGTGTCAATGAATGTCCTCACAAAGATAGATAAACAACAATGTAAATGTAAAAATGATGGTATAATAAAAACATACACACATATTGCAAGTAAACTGGATAATCTGTATTGTGCAGCATGCTCAGTGTGGTCTGGACTTAAGGCATGTGACGGTGATTGAGCTGGTGGGGGTGTATCCAGCTCAGATCGGCCGCATCAGACACAGACTCATCCCTCCAGGGCTGGCTCTACAACTCAGGTACTTGATTACAGTGCTTGAAAGAAAGCTCTAAATTAACATTCTTTAAACGATGTTTTGTAGATAAGAACTTGTGAATTGCTCCCACTAGAAAGCACCTCCTGATACGCATCATTCTACTGAATGTCCAGTAAATGTGTGTGTGTGTTTTGTTTGTGTGGGGCAGGTTGCTACTGCAGCTGTCTCAGAATTCCTTTAGCTGGTTTGCTGGACAAACAGGGTGTGGATAAGCAACGCTACACTTTCCCCATCACATCAGCAGAGATCTTTACCACCATTGACACGTTTCCCCTCCGCACTGAGGAGGCCATACTACAGAAAGAGGCTGGACAGAGCTGCTAGATGTATATTTACAGTGCACACATTTACACATCATTTTCTACTGGGTATAAAGCAAACCACACTACAAGAGAGAGTCTGGATAGAGCTGCTACATCTTATCATATATTGTAAACATACACACATGCACACACATCTCTCAATATGAATGCATGAGTGAGTCTTTGTTGTTTGTCTTTTTATGATGTTCTGCTCTATTTGATTTGTCTGTTGTCTCTATTTATGTCAGAGTGGACGGTCTACTTTTCTTAAGAAATACTACCAAAGCAATATTAATGTAATAAAAGCCTGTTTGATGATTGAAATTTGAGAGCATGAGACTGCTTTTTTAAAAGGCTGTTATGGTTTATCTGGGTTCTTTGGTTTGGCAAATAAATATGGAATAAATATAGTTTGGCATGTTGTATTATGATTTCTTACAAGTAGTGAATCAGCTTTGCTTTAAAATATATATATAAAGTATATTATGTAATGTTTGAAAAGCTATTGTAAGAGTCAGTGGAAGCCATTTTGTTGCCATGTTGTAAAGGTCAGGGAAAGCCTTTTTTTTGCCATGTAAAAAAAAAAAAAATTATCACAAAGAAATTATTACAAAGACTCGTGACAAGTCTGCTGTACGGCCAAGGCGGATGTACGGTTATGTAATGTTTGAAAAGCTATTGTAAGAGTCAGTGGAAGCCATTTTGTTGCCATGTAAAAAAAAAAAAAAATTATCACAAAGAAATTATTACAAAGACTCGTGACAAGTCAAGAGAGCAATAATGTGATCTTTTTAACCAGCTAGTTTAGCCACTTTATCACAAAATAATATTTATTAAAACATTATTTAAAAAAACACCAAATGTGAGAGTAAAGAGAAAGACATTGTTACAAAAGATTTCTATTTAAAATAAATGCTGTTCTTTTGAACTTTCTATTATCAGAAATCCTGAACAAATTGATAAAAAATTTCCACAAATATTTAAGTAGCACAACTGTTTTCAACATTGATAACAAGAAGAAATATTTGGCACCAAATCAGAATATTAAAATGATTTCTGAAGGATCATGTGACACTGAAGACTGGAGTAATGGCAGCTTTGCCATCACAGGAATACATTACATTTTAAAATCGATTATATTGCAATAACTCACAATGTTACTGTTTTTACTGAATATTTGATCAAATAAATACAACCTTGGTGAGCAGAAAAGTTCTTTCAGATAATATATCAATACAGCTATGTATGTATTTAGAGAGAGAGAGAGAGAATGGTTGAGAATAATAATTAAGATGTGGAAAAAAGAGAAATGAAGCAGCAAGAGTGGTTAAATAATAGTTTATTCTCTTTCTGAAGATGATAAAGTACAGTTCAGAACAGTCCTAAACACTGTCTACCTGATGAGAGAGTGGAAACAGCACACATACACTGAACATGCTGTGAATCAAACAGCTTTAGACAATATCAGACATGGGAACACTTGGATGTCAAACATCGACATTGATAAAGCCTTACACATGCCACAAAATCTCTCAATTTATTATACGGTGTGATATAAGGTCTATTCACTTGACTGATTCTAACAAGAGTATTCGGTGTAAAAGGGGGTGCACACATTATTCATGGAGACCTCACAGTGACATGACGGCTCAAATGGATCAACTGGGGAATTAACTATTAAACTAACCTCAAAACTCAATATAGGGGCTGTAAGCATTCTGCTTATACAATATAATATGTGTGCATATGTATGTGTTTTTTGTGACAATTTGTGTATTTCAATCCCTCTTTTTTCTTTTTATATCCAAATAGAACCTTGAACCACTTACATTTCTATAGATAATTTTATTCTTAGGTTTTTCTTTGTATTTTCGGTTATGGTAAACATCATGCATTTGTGCAGTGTGTGCTTCTTTTCTTCACTGTGATAGAACAGTGGTGGTTGTGCTTCTTTTCTTCACTGTGATAGAACAGTGGTGGTGGGGGGGGGGATATCACCTGACACAATCATGTCATTGTAATATTTGCATGCTGAATTGTGACTAGTCTTTAGAAAACAGGCTTAAAGATGTCTTAAAAGAAATGTAATATACTTGATCTACTTTACATTTGGGGTTACAACTATCATTTTACCAAAAACACTGGATTTTCTTCGAGGACCTGTAAATCTAGTTAAAGGTAATGAACCACATTGTTCCCAGATAATCTTTTTTATGCCACCCACCTATTTTCACATTCTAACTGTGGTAAAACTAGCTATGAAACTACAGTACATTGTTCTCAGTTAGTCTGCCATTTGTACAAGTGTTATGTGCAGGTGGTATTTGTGCAAATTGGATTAAAAAAAAATTATCTTGTGTGTGTGTGTGGAGGAAGTGCTTTGTGCTTTGTTCTTTCTGGACAACTGTGACCTTTGATTGTTGATAATGCTAACTATGCTCTTTTTAAATAGTACTCATGTGCTATTCACAGTTATGACCAATGTGTATGATTGTAACAAGGACACTTTAAAATAAAGTGTAACCTTATATATTAAAACAATTTAAATATACATTTAAGTACAACGTAATATTCTTTCTTCAGTAAGCCTGATATCAACAAAATTTTAAGCACACTATTCTGAGGATTTCTTAATACAGGTACTCAACTAATGTGAATGCGTAAATAAAAAAATAAAAAAGCTTATATTAAATATTTTAATTTATTTGGGAGAGACTGTGTACCATTTTTTTGCTCTTCCCGTGTGCTTTATCAACATCAAGTACCGCACTGATATATCTATGATATATATATATGGATATCTATATGATATATAGATGATATATGATAATGATTGAAATCCAATTCCATGTGGTCACAACTGAGACATGTTAATACCAGGTGTACATGGGACCTTAAAGGCCCATATGTGAATGCCACAGATGTGTTTTGAGAATTTAGGGAGCATATGCACGTTGGAATGAGAATCTGGGTAGTGTGAGTACGGCCAAAGAACATAAAGAGCACTTTAAAGTGTCAGAGGTGACAGATTTGATGCGTATTGCCAGGGAAACTGTCCCTCCTCTTCTCTCTATGTCTTCCTCTTGGCCATGCTGGATCGCAGCATCAGTGTGCACTCTTGTGGGACTTCAGGGTTGTCAATCATGCGTTGCCATAGCCGCTGCTCCTCGCCGCAGGAATCGTTCCAATCTACTTCTTTCCCATAACTCAGACCTGTAGGACACAAGCAGGTCATATGATTGCTCTGTATGTAAGATCTAAACACAGAGATCTTAGCTGTACTGCTCAACTCTTAAGACACCCACAGTGGAATCATTTCAAAGGTTGTTTAAAGAAATAAAATATACTTATGTTAGCCAGCTAGGTGACAATTTAGTGTTAGTGTTCAACCATTTTTTAAGCAATTCACACCAAAAAGCCCATTTAGTATATCACAAAGAAATTATCAAAATTAAAATTGCAACAATGGTTTGTCATTAGGCTATTTTGAAACATTTTATAAAACAAAATATCTCGTCAAAATCAAAATGAATGAATTTACACTAGATGGTAAGTTTTTTAGTGTTTGAACATTAGTCTCTTATGCTCACCAAAGCCTGCATTTATTTCAACAAAAATACAGTAGAAAACCGTAATATTGTGAAATATTTTGTATTTTTTGTATATTAACGTATTTCTGTGAAGATAATGTGTGAAGAATTGTTCTGTGAAGAATTTTCAGCATCATTACTCCAGTCTTCAGTGTCAGGAACATGTCATGGTTATGTTTGAACTATCAGCACATAAATATATCACTGTCCACATTTACTTAGTCAGCAATTTAATAGGGGTGTAATAGTCATTTCATTTTACATGTGAAGAGGTTAGCCAATCTTAATAGGGGTCCTTTATTTATAGGAGTCTTAAAGGTATAGTAGAGAGGGTGGAAATTAGTCATGAAAACTGATTTTAGTGCAAGAAACTTTGAGTAATATTTGTAATTATAAACACTGTAAAAGGCCCCTTTAACACAATCATCAAAGAGTGAGAGAAGATATTAATAAAACATATTTGTAACAGTAAATTAGTTTAGCATGAATACAAAATGTGTTGCAGAAACTAATGCTTCATGCATCATTGATGATGGATTTAAGAGACGATTAGAAAGAACATTACAGTGGAAATTATATTCAAGAACATGTGGGACTGAATGATTATCTTAATTTGAGTCAGAGAACATTGCACAGTAACGCAAAATATCAAATCTGAACAAATCTATCCTACTAATGTGGGGAATTAAATTAAATGGACTTCCATTAGTGAATGGAAAACTATGTTTCAGGTTGTGCTTTGACAAGTTTGGCTCTTTATTCCTGACAGAACTTGAGTATTTTGTGATTGACTTTCAAGTGTTGTTATTGTTAACTAAAACTATATAAAAAAATAAAAAAATAAATTGAAAAAAGCTAAAGTACAATAAACATAGATATTAGATGAAAAACTATGTACAAGTTGAAGTATTAAAATTACTAAAACTAAAATTGAAATAAAAATAAAATTAAAGCTATATAGAAATATATATTTTTTTAAACTTAAAACAGAAAAGCACAACAAAATGACTAAAACTTTTATTACAATGAAAGTTGAAAATATAAAAATAAAGTCTGTTTCAAAATATTACGAATTCAAAATATTATAATATACCCATTGTTTGCGTAAAACGCTGAATTTAGTATGTATGCAGATCTTGAAATGTATACAAAAATAGAGATTGAATTTAAAAAGGCTAAGCTAAAGCAAGACTGACCTGTCCCTCCCCCAAGCCGCACGCCACCCAGGAAGACGTTGCTGGCAAGCGGTTCCCTGTCCCACACAGTCAGCTCCAGACACACGCTGTCCAGATCACTGTGCTGCAGGCCGCAGTATGTGAAGGTGTGATTCCAGCGTGGGTTTACAGTGCGCTTCACCACCGCGGTCTTGTGCTTTGTGCTTTTCTTGTCATCAGGCAGTAGGTATCTGATACACAAGCAGAAAACCAGGAGTGTGAGTTTGCGAAATGTATATGAATGAAATCATAGGAATTCAGCTCACCCTTTGACGAATGGTCAGAGGACCTCCTTTAACAGCCGTTAGGTTTTTTGCCTCTTTAACCAGCAGCTCCACCATTCCTCCTTTAGGAAGTGTGATGGTCTTCTTCTTTCCCTTCAGAAATCCCCTTTTCACTGAGAAACAGAAGAGAGCTTGATTACACACTTCAGTATTATATACAGGGAGCTTCTAGGAGCTCAAATATAAGCTTTGTTGATGGCACGTTGAACATATAGTGTCCCGTTACAATGTTTAAATCATTAGAGCAGTAGTTCCTAAACTAGTTCCTACTGTATGCGAACAAAATGCTGAGTTTTTGCTGTTTAATTTAATTCTACCCCACCTTAAAATTACCTTAAAAACCGAGCATGCATTTCTAACAGGCAAAATGCCGTAAAAGGTCAAATACTTGAGATCCAATCAAATTACCTGACTGCATCCCACACAAGCACTGTGCATGAGAGGTTATGTGCTGCTGAGTCTGCTGCCTTAGCAAATCGAGCTACATTACTGTCATTCTCGGCATTGTACCTTTGTAAATGTAGGAATTTAGCACTTACTAGCATGAAGAACAAATATAGACACAGAGAGTGCATAGAGATCCTTTAAAGACACAAACTCTCTTCAAAACAAAACCATACCCTGTGTGAGGTCTTGTTTTTAATGTTGAATATTATCATTATCAATATTATATTATACAAGTTCAAAACAAAATGGTTATATTAAGTAATGTTCATTTTAAACACAGTATTGTCAGTATTGATTGCTCTATTTTGCAACGAAATAATAGTTCCAACGAAAGCCACAGCAGAACTGCAACTGTTTTGTGAATGAATCTGAGGCTTTAAACGAATCCTGAGAGTGAATGTTTCATTCATAGATACAGTCACTTGCTTTGTAACTTAATGAATGAATGACCCGATGGCTCAAGCATTAAGACAGTAGCATGAAAAGTACCTAGTTTGTAAATTTACATTATGCATAAATGTAACTTTAAACTCCTTTTATCCTTTTATTATATGATATGATATCATTATCATTTACTTTTTATAGTATTTAAAATATGACACAAAGTGTTTTACAGGCAGCAAAGCAATATGATATATAATATTAGATATTAAAAATAATTAAATATAATACTACTAATAATCACAATAAATAATTCTTCCACTTAGTAATATAGTTAATTGTAACCTTACTGTAGGCTGTTAATGGCTTCTAGGCAACATCATAATTCAAGATCAATCCATAAAAAAATTATTGCCACATTAATATTAAATTCGTAAGTGATGTTCAGCCAAGGAAAGGATCTTCACCTTTTATTAAAATACTATTAAAATTTTGTTAAAGATTTTGTAAGCTATCACGTAGTTGTGCTTGGAGTCATTTGCTTTATTTGTGAAAACGCAATGAAACATGCCAAACATTGCATAATTTTTGGCCAGACTGTCACACAAAGAAATTATGAACACATGCAAAACCCAGAGAAGGCCAACAAACTTTATTTTGCACAGTAAAATTAAACCTCTGGCTGTAGTTTGTCTTTTTTTAGCCAAATAATTTTTGTCAGAAAAATACCTTAACCAAGTTTAGTGTTTTGTTCTTCCCTCATATTTAAAATATAATTTAATATTTGTTATGGTTTATCGAACTTTAGGTTACTACTGTAGGTCATAGGTTTTATCAACAATGAAAAGGTGAAAGAAATTAAATAGAAATTATTTCTAAGTCATACCTTGCACTTGATCCAGAGGCAGGGAGACATTTCTCTCTGCAGGAATGTACTTCAAAACCACTGTAAGTTCCCCTTTATAGTGCATCACTGAGTCCACATAAGACTCATTCTGACACAGACACACACACATTTCAGTATCACACTTATCCATGTCAACGCATTTCTTTTTATCTCTCGCTGTTTCTGTTTGTGTGTGTGTGTGTTCAGCTCACCCTAGGCTGTAGAGAGAACCATTCCTCTATCTGCGTGTCAAACTCCCAGGAGTCAAAGGTCAGCTCCGTCTCCCCCAGGAAGTTGTTGTGTCCAAAACGATCATGATGCCACACAGAAACCTGCAGTGTGCGTGTCTCCAGCTGAGAGTGACTGACTACATACTACTCAAAGGGACAGAGAGATAAGAGCCTTTAAATCAATATCTCATTTACAATATCTCATCAATCTCAATATAAAACCCCTGTAAGGCAGGATTGAACCCTCTCTTACTCTCAGGTTTTCGTTGAAGACTGGGTTAGTGGTGTTGCTTTTGATGCTGGTTTTCCGCTTGCTTTGACGGGACTTGTCGGGCAGGAGATATGTTTTAATATAGCTGCAAACACACACACACACACACACACAATACCACATTTTTTGCTTCTGTAGAATATCAGTCTTTGACGCATCAGTATTAAATTGATATCTTAGTCAACAAATAATACTTTGTTGATAATAAACAATTTATGAGAATATATGTGGATACTGGACAGAGTTAGATTTCTGTACCGTTCAACACATACTGTATTTAATTATTAATATTTCAGCAAATATTTCAGAACATTTTCAGGAAAATTTCAGCTAAATCAAAACTGAAAATGACTCCATTAAATGAAAAGGTCACCCATTAAAAAAAAAAAAAAAAAAGTCTTTCGAGCTCAAAAAATAACAAAAAATAGTGTCTTTCGAGCTCTAAAAATGACTAAAATAGTCCTTAATCCATACACATTTTCTAAAGCCATGCCATTGACTAAAAATTTAATCATTCAATTACTGAAAATCAACTATTAACAATTGTTTCCGATAATTGAAATAAAAGTTAAAATAAAATATGATGAAAGACTTAAAATCTTAAAGAAAATTAAACTGAAATATAATATATGTTTAAGTTGAAGTACTAAAATGAAAACAAAAATTAATGATAGCTAAATATTTATAAAACTAGTAAAAAAATACAAAAGCACATACAACTATTAAAACAAACTAAAATGAAAACAAAATTAATTGAACATTTTAATACATTTTACAAGTGTATAAACAACAATACTAATGTAAATAATTATAGAATTTACATTTAACATTATCACATGGAGTTATCCCTTTAAATACAGTAAAAAAATTAACTACTAATTGTAAATCTAATATATGGACATTTATATATGGACACCCCAAATACATGCAGTGCAGGGATGCTCTGCCAGGGCTCAAAGTGAAGTGTATAGCTGTCTCTCTCTCTCTCTCTCTGTGTGTGTGTGTGTGGCCTTACGCATCCGTGCGCTGTCTCCTCTCATCCCCGGTTGCTAGGCAGCGGCACTCGCGGACGAGCACGTTGAGTGCCCCTGTTTTATAGCTGTAAGAGATGTTGAGCAGGATCTCCCCGGAAACCCGCACGTTGCCATAGTCCCCCGTCTCACTGTACACGCTCATCATACTGTTAATGCTGGTCTGGGGAGAATATAGGGAGAGTTTTTGGCTGTGCATCTTTCACAAGCTTGTGTTTAAATGTATATGTGTTTGTATGTGTAATACAGAAAGGCAAGAGAGAGAAACTGAAGCGAACACAGCAACAGACAGACAGACACACATCTGTACTCGAACACACACACACTGAACACTCACAGTGTCAGCATCTGAGTCAGGTACATTAAGGAAACCCCACTTTCTCTCCGAGGCAGGTGTGGAAGACTAGAATAAGACAGGAAAAGACAGAGAGCAAGAAGAATGACAGTATGAAGGCAAGCCAGGAAAAAAAACAGAGAGCAGAGAAGTAGAATAAGAAAACCTATATAATGTGACAGAACACCAAGAAGGAACTTTTTCACATTTGATTATTGATTATTAGCTGTTTAAAGTGACAGTTCACCTAACAATGAACATTGTGTCCTATTTACTAACCCTGATGTCATTGCAAACCCATTTGTACTTCGTTCTTCCATAAAAAGAGATTTTATTTTCTAGTAATGCACATTTCAGCAAAAAAAGAATATTCAGCTGAATTTTTGGTATTGGCGGTAGTAGTTTTGAGGGGACGAAACCATTGACCAAAATCCACCATTTATTTAGTGTTTCTCAGTAACCGAATTGGGTGACTAAAATATTCAGAACTTTACTATGACTACGTATAATTTATCACCTGAGAAATCCCCAAACAGCATACCAAATTCAATGAACAAAATGAAATTACCCATACATACAATTTAGTTTTGGTTTCGGGCTGAACGAAAAATTTAATTTCGGTTTAGTTTTGTTATAAAATTCATTCAGTGCATCGCTACTCTTTTCCATATAATGACAATGAATGGGAACTGGGGCTTTTGGGCTCCAAAAATGACAGAAAAACCCAATAAAAATAGTAGTTTTTTTGAAGCCATACATTTTATGTAAAATGTAGCACAGGGCATATGAATTTACATGAAGACTAATACGATTTAAGAGCTATGGCTAAGAGCTAAGTGCTAAAAGCAAGATTTTCAACAAGTAATAAATATTGTATCATTTCGGTCTACTCTTTGGAATATTTTATACTTGGACTTTATCAAGCAAATTGAATGGACCACTTTAATGGTGCTTTTTGTCATTCACTTTCACTGTATGTCAAAGAGTAGCATGAACATTCTTCAAAACATCTTTTGTGTTCCACAGAAGAACATCATTTAGATTTTGAATGATATAAGGGTGAGTAAATGATGGCAACTTTAATTATTTTGTTTAATTCGTTTTGTGTCAGTAAAAGCCTGCTTCGCTAGTTTTTTTCTCTCTTTTCTTGTGAAGAGTGCTAAATGAAGAGGAACACATCTGACTCATCTAGCTATTAGAGACTGCGTGTGAGCTATGAGTTATGTCAGCTGTTTTGAAAGAGGCCACTTGTCTTCATGTTTGCCTGAATTATTTCTCTTTGTTGTCTCTTAATGCACCACCTGCGTCTGTATGTGTGGCCAAGAACCGGGAACTATGACAATGATGCACTTTCCGTAGTTATTGCGAGTTTTATCAATGCTAAATTGTGTGTATATGAGATTGTGCGATAAAAATTGCATGCATGGGTCTACCAGGTGAGTCAACAAATTAAGTGATCTCATGTAACTGGATATTTTGCCAGGAGGAGGAAATGCTAATATTTACAAGGATATATATTTATATTCAAAAGAATAGCTGGAACGAGTTTTATAGGGTATACTTAAAGGTAGGGTAGGTAGGATTTTTCTAACAAACTTTTTTTCAAATTAGTTTATACTGTCTTTATATACCAATACATAATTAAAATGTAAGTGCTCTGAAAAAGAGAGTATAAAAATCGACTGACTGTAGACCTTTTAATCTGCAATAAACACAGCTCATTATTTCCATCCGGGACGAAACAATTGATTGGTTTGGGCGACTGTCACTCTCTCTCGCAACCATGGCTACCACCCCTGTTGCTACAAGATCTGCCCATATGCGCGCGCACCCGTTTGATTTGAGGAGTGCAAGAGAGGCGCGGAACCTACGAAGAGTAAAATTATGGCAGAGAAAGAGCATTCAAAATTCAAAGCACCTGCATATGCAGTCAGCGAAGGCAAACAAGGCAAAAACTACTTCCTCGGACCCTGGTTGCCCGCACTCTTGAACGACCTCCTCTGCTTCGCCCTCGACCCCGGACCTGTCCTCGAACCGACGATGCGGTACTTGTCTCCGGAGTGTAACGTTAGTCCTCATCAGAGTCAACAATGTTTTCATCATGGAAACTCTTA